>JARFXV010000800.1:460000-467227 GCA_031761425.1 Cosmopolites sordidus
AATACAATAGACCATGACGTCTCGGTACTTAATACATTTACAACTGGCAGCAATCACCGAATTATAAGAGCTAAGCTAGATCTGAACATAAAGAAAGAAATAACGAAAATCACCTCCAAGACCAAGAACAGAAAGTGGGTATCATCTGAGAACGTGGAGTTTTAGCAAAATAAAATAGAAGAGAACTTTGAAGAAATATAACACAAGGAAAATTAAAGTTTAAGCACCGAAGAACTAAATGCATCTATAATAAAAAGTATCAAACAGGCTGAAAAAATCTGCTGCTCTAGCAAGAAGAAGAAAGATGAAAAGATAAGCCAAAACAGCAAAGAGCTGATGAAGAAGAGAAACGATTTAAAGAAGAAATATGGAATATACTATCCGCTACTACGACGGTTAAAGAAATTTCGAAAGCTATGAGAAAGATGCTTCCCTCATGGCAAGAAAAACCTTTATAAGCTGGTAGATAAACAGGCAATGTTAAAATTAACAGAGAAGAAATTCTAAAAATTGTAGAAATGTTTTATACCGAGCTATATAAAGAACAAACAGAAGAAACCTTATATAACCAAATTACCAGATTTTTAAATTAAGGATCAGAGGACATTTCAGATATCATACTGGACGAAGTAAAACGAGTACTATCTAAGATGAAGATCAACAAATGTCCCGGAGATGATGGAATAGTAACAGAAGCTAGAAATGGGAGGAAACAAACTATTACAAGCATTGAGAATTTTCTTTAATGAATGTTTTTCAAAGCGAACAATACCATCTAAACAGAAATTTAAAAAATGGTAGAAACGCCGAGTTATATAGAAACAAACAGTAGGAACCCTGAATACCCAAATTACCAGAGTTTTAAATCAAGGATTGGAAGACATTCCAAATATGACACTGGGCCAAGCACTATCTGAGATGAAGAATAACAAATCTCCTGGATATGATGGGATAGTCACAGAAGCTATCGCAATGGGAGGGTTCAAACTATTACAAGCATTGAGAATTATCTTTAATGAATATATTTAAATACCATTCGAATTGAACAATGCAGTGATAATATTACTACATAAGAGGGAAGACATAACGAATATTGAAAACTACTTATTAGTCACCTATCACACATATACAAGTTGTTTACTAGAACCATCGCAAATCGACTATGCAATAAGCTAAACAAGCTAGCTTCAGGACAGGCTATGACACTAATAATCACCTCCAAGTATTGAATTTATTGAAACCATTATGACAAATCTGGTACTTGGCGGGGGCATCTACTTCGATAACATCAGACTAGAGGAAACTACATGTTTTAAATAGTTGGGACACAGTATTACTATCAGCAGAGATAATCAGACTCGTGAAATCTCTAGAAGAATCGGATTTGACTGGTCTGCTTGCGGAAATCTGAGATATATAGTAAAGCCAGAGTTGCCGGTTTGTTTGAGGAGAAAAATTTGCAACCAGTGTACCCTTCCAATTCTCACATATGATACATAGACTTCGACAATGGCAAAATATCAATTCTTCTACTGGAACCTTCGATGTGAAACACTAAACTCGAAGAAATTTACCACTAAACAGCAAATCACTTTTTTCAAACTTCTCGGCTCACGTTACGCTAACCATATAAGCGTCGTCAGGAGATAATTAAATCATCAGGAGATATTAAACTTGAAGAGATTTACCACTAAACACCAAAACACTTTTTTGAACTGCTCGACGCACGTTTCATGGTTAACATGGTTAACATCATCAGGAGATGATTTAATCTTGGGATCAAATCATGTCCTCCAAAATAGTTTTTTACCTAACTACTTAAACTACTTGGGTTTTTTTTTTATCTATCTATTCTATTTATAATTAAAAACTTTTACCTTTTACGCTGGTTAAATGAAACATCTAAACTAAAACTCCTGACATTTTGCAGTGACCTACGGAACGAATATCCATCTGTTAAAAATAATGTCAGAAATAGTTGTAGTTGAATTACACGAGGATACTTTAGAAATATAAAATCAAATATTGGGTTGACAAATAAGACAGTTCAGTTAATTTCCATAAACATTCGCTCCAATCTGCTGCATTTATAGCACAGTTCAATTGCGGATCTTAAAGACAAGATTTCATTAAAAATTTTCTGGTATATGTTTGGCTAACATCAGTTTGTTTTTTTTTTGTAACTCCGAAAATATTATTGCGGCACTTAATTTATCCTATGATAGTGTAGAAAATCATTTATACTTACTGGATGTAATCTTTGAGTGCCATAAGGCCAGTGTCAAACGAGGGCTTCTGGGTGGCGCGACCTAATTTCGACCTTTTCCATAATTTTTCCCGTTTCACAAGATGAACGTCGGTTATAGCTGCTAATTATTCGACTTCAATTGAGGGTCCTGAGCAGCGGGTGAAGCTTTTCAGGCCGCAAATTAAGTGGCGTCATAATTAAGTGGTGCGTCGTATGCCCATGCTACCTAACAGGAATTGTCTGACACTTGCCTAAAAAGATATACCATCGATATGGGGTGATATTTTAAGAGAACAAATGACAAAAGTGGTTTATTAAATTCTATATTGAGTTTTTAGTATTAGTGGACAGAGAGATATCTTTCCTTGTTGCAAACTGAGAGTAGTGTAAATATTCCCAAGGATGTTATGGTATATCCCGCAACACGTTGCCATAAACAAAGTGATCTTTTAAACGATCGTATGTGGTGTGTTGGAGTTGTTTTATTTGAATTTAAAGTTAGGACGCACTAAAAAAAATCACCGTATATATATCATATCGCATAAAAGCAATTTTGACAACAAACTAACTTTATATACAGGGTGTTAATGAAATACTTTGCCAGACTTTTTTTGGGGAATTCTACGTCACAAAATAACATAAAAATAGAAACATAGGTCCGGAAATCCTTCATGTTCGAGATACAGGGGGTGGAAGATTTCATTTTTTTCTTCTATAATTTATATCTTCCGCATAAAGAAAGGTATTGTAACCAAATTACTATACATTAATACACATCATCAGCCTTCTAGTTGCCACAATCTGAGAGAATATCAAGTCAACTTGAGTTTTCACTTAACATACAAGTTTCTATCAGCATAAAAGGTTTTTCGATAAGGATTTGAAAAATGAGAGGACTCTCTGATGGACTGTGTTTATCAAATATCATACACAAAAGCTTACATAAAGGACAATAAATGAAATTATAATATCATACTCCCCAGGTCAACATTGATAGAGGTGGTTGATCTCCTTTAGGAATTTACAACCAAAAAAATTCTTAAGATCTCTGCATTATGCAAATATTTCTAAATGAGGTGTTATTTATTAATTAAAAACCAAAATATTTAAATTAAATGCTCGAATTAGTTTCCACCAACCTCTATGCACGCCTTAGAGCATATTGATTCACGCGTTAGTCCTAAAATTCCAGGCGTGTATTTTATCAAAAGTTTGCTCAATTCTTCTCCTCAACATCGCGATATCTTCTATTTCAGTGTTGTAGACTAATGATTTAATATATCCCCAAATAAATTAGTCAATTGGATTACAGTTTGGTGATCGGGCTGGCCAAGACACCAGACACCCTTTTCCAATCCACCGATTAGGAAATTTTTCATTCAATATGTTTCGGGCCTGTCGACTAAAATGCGCCAAAGCACTATCTTACATAAATCATAATCTATTCCTAACATCTAATGTGGCATCTTCGACCAATTCAGGCAGATCCTCGCGGAGAAATCTCGAATACACCTGCCCAGTTACTGTTGCTGGTAAAAAAAAATGGTCCGATCAATCGGTTGCCAATTATTCCAGTTTAAATATTGACGGCAAACTGGTGTTGGTCTCGAGTTAGAATAATTTCATGAGAATTCTCTTCTGCCCAAAGATGATTGTTATGAAAATTCATTATTCTCTCTCTTGTGAATTGAGCCTCATCAGTAAATAGTACAGAAATATGAAAATTGAGATCAACTGTATGTTGAAGAAACCAATGACAAAATGTCAAGCTGGGCAAAAAATTCTTTGGAAGCAATGCATGTACCCTCTGAATATGGTAAGGTAATTTTCAGTAGCTATACAGAATATTTTAATTTCCGATCAAATTCAATATTGTTCATATTGATTCCCATTTAATTTAACTTAAAATTAAAAATGTTTATGTGGTACTATTACAAAAGTTATAGAAAAAAAAATTGTTATTTAATATATTTAAATTAGAAAAAAAATATGTACTTAACAAATATAAAAACAAAATATAATAAAATATTTTTGATAATAATTAAAACACTTGGTATTTGTTTCATAATATATTCAAAATTTTTCCTCACATGTTTCGGCCTCAGGATCATTTTCAAAGAGAGTTATATATAAAACCGAAACATCTCAGAAAATATTTTGAATATATTGTGACATAAATACCAAGTGTTTTAATTATTATCATTGTTACTATGTTTCACCAAGTGCCAACCGCGCAATCAATAGAAACTAAAATATTTTTGGTGTTTTACATAATTTTAAATTGTTTTAATTGTTAATAATTTTAATATTTTATCTTGCTATCAAAACTATCAACGACATACATTTCTGGATAATTTAGATCAAATCTATGAAACAAATTAAAATGATCTGAGATGCGTTTCCAAAGTGTTTATTTATAATTATTTTTACTGGAAATAGAGAATATTTCCAGGTCTGATGAAATTTTATACTTGTTCGTGTTGATTCACATTTAATTAAAAAGGTAATTAAAATTGTTTATGTGCTTATTTTATTTTTGAAAGCAGCAAATTATGGAAGAAAAAAGATATAATTTAATATTCAAATCAGTTAGAGAAAAATATGCAAAAACATAAACTAATTAATTTCTCATATTTACTCTAATGAAAATGTATCTGTAAATCTGCTAGTTTATTATCAATTAATAATAATTTATATTTTATCTATGTTATGAATATATTATATATAAGTGGAACATAAGTGCAGGTTTTTGAAAGACGTTTAATGAAATATGGTGATACAATATTTTGTTGTTGCTTAATTTCTTCTATAAGCTAATACATTTCTTAGAAATTGTAGCTGTTCCATAGATAACGAACTCTTCAAATAGTTTTAGTGAGGTGGATCGGTTCTAGCTACCACTCTCATTCTACCACTCTCTTCCATACTACCACTTCTTCTAGCTACCACTCTGATAATTGCTGGTGAGTTTCAGCCTTATCAGCCACTTTCCTCCATCTCTTCCCAGATCTCTGATCTGTTTTCTCCCTGGGTTCTGTGCTGTATTGGCGTATCCCTTTCTCTTCTCATTACGTATCCGTACCATCTTATTCTTTGTGTTTTAATTGTATTCAATGTGTTTTCTTTTCCTAACAACTTATCGATCTCAAAGTTCATCGAAGTTCTGAATTTATTGTTTGCAACTCTCTTTGCTCCCATTATTGTTCTCATTATTTTGCTTACACAAATATTTAGTTTGTCTTCCTCTTTTGCTGTGAGCGTTATAGTTTCTGGTGGGTATGTTACTATTGGTCTTATTATTGTCTTGTATTTTCCTAATTTATTTCTTGTTTCCAGTCTCTTGTCTTTCAGCTTTATGCTATTGTTTTGATCCATTTGATTTATTTTTTCCTTGATCGTGTTTCTGCATTTCTCTTTTCATTCAACTTATTCAAACTTTTCTCTGTCTCATGTCTTTTTTATTTTTGCAGTGTGTACAAATACGGAAGTATTTGTTTACCTTGATATAACACTTTCCCATAACCATAAAGTGATCCGAATCGATATTAGCGTCTCGGTATGATCTCGCCCCGATATTAGGCCCTCGGTATCGCAGATTGCTTTCATGTCTTTTCTTGCCACTAGCAGATGGTCGATCTGGTTTTCATCATCATTTTCAGATATGGTTCATGTTACTTTATGTTTGTGTTTCCTTTGTGTTTAAATATTGTATTAACCAGAAATATATCATTAGCCGCCGCCAGATTGCATACTCTCTCGCCATTGTTGTTAGTTTTATTACGAATTGTTTTTCACCTGCTACTTTATTTTCAATGGCGTTAAAGTCCTCAGTATTGTTCTTATGTCATTAGTTTCTACTTTGCCGAGTATTTCTTCTAGTTCTAGTAAAATTTTTGCTTCTCTTCGTCATTGGCATTCTATGTGGCTCACTATCACTATGCCTCTTGGTCTGGTTTCCATTTTTATATAAGATATCCTTCTCCCATCTGCGTCAAACTACACGCCCTACGTCCCTATGTTGTTTTTCTGCATACTATATTGCATATTTTCTGTTATCAATCTTTCTGTTATCAATCTTTCCCTTCCCATTCCAGCTAACCTCTTGCAGGCCCGCTATACTAATATTGTATCTTTCGATTTTTCTTATTATCTCCTCCATTTTCCCTGGTACTAGTAGTGTTGTTACATGTCAGGATGCAATTCTTATTGTATCTTTTTAATTGTTTTTTTATTCTTTTATTTTTCATTTTCGTTAACCCTTTACTGTGTTATTTTCCTATTTAATTGCTCCGATTTCTTCTGCCAAATTTCTTTGTTTATGTATTACTTTTATATTTGTTACATCATTCCCTCCATCTGCAATGTAACACTTGACTATTGATGATGATCATCATGACTATTTTTTCCAATTTATCTTTTTGGTTTTGGAATAAAGAAAAATAACTTTGCAATCAGAATTATATGTAAATATGCCATAGAATAAAGACTTACTGCAATTAGGTCTACAAATTTCAAATACACGGAATGTTTGTGAAAGCAATATCGGTGAGTATTACATGTGAATTTAGTGGAAACCCAAGTGGAAACTATCAAAACCAGAATAGAAAATTAAGTGACACCAAAATAAAGAGGTTCCCTCTGTGGCGTGTATGAATATTGGCGATATTTTATATAGTGACCATCTATCTGAACGTAAGTACATTGAGAATAAATCAACAGTGAGTGGTCCTTTAATACCATAATACCCCACCGCACTCCTCCCCGTTAGAAGTCACTAAATATTAATTGAACGGACATTAAAATGGAAAAATTCGTTCCCACAATAGAAGCTTTTCTGTCCTCGTCAAATTTATTGAACATGATTTGACTATTTTTCAGGTTTATTTTCAAGCCAGCTCTCAAGGGTTTTCCAACTCTTTGCAGCTCCTGTGTGTGTTTTTTAGCTACTTTGAGTCTTCGGAAAGGAGAATGATATCATC
>JARFXV010000801.1:1207500-1475000 GCA_031761425.1 Cosmopolites sordidus
GTTGAGGGACAACGATACGTACTACAACGACCCATATTCCAATTAAGGTTGCTCCCACTTCTATCTCCTTCAAAAACTTGAACCAAAACAAAAAGTTAATCGGGTTAACTAATTATAAAAAAAGATGTACATTGTTGTCTGTGTTAAAGGATGAAAAATTACACAGCGGGTTCATGGAGAATAATGCCCAATCTTTTAGTTGCCGTCAAATGTTAACAAGCATCTTCCGAGATCGGTTTCTGGCCTTAAGCCGTCATCAGTCAGGCTCGAGTTCATTGATCTCGTTAACATGAACTTGCTGTTCTTTATATTTTGATGCGTGTTTTGTTGAATCCTTCTAAAACACCCCTATATAAACAGATTAGTGCATTTAGAGTACGATTTTTTTTCAGATTGGGTGAATGTCAAAATCATGTTGTTTTTTGTTTAAACGAATTTTGGCGAACAATCAAAAAGGGGTTTTTTCTTTAGCATCCCTCGAAAATTAACATTTATTTTTCTATAATCAATAATTTTTCGAAAATCATATCTTTTATTGAGTGGATTAAGTAAACAGTTAATTATAGATGAATCAAAACAAAAAAATCACACTATATTAATAAGTGATACCTGTAACCAATTCATATAAACAAGATAGCTTACACAGCAATATTGGAAATGAACAATTAGGGAAAAGCTATTTGCACAAACTGATTTGTTTAATTTTTTTGTTTGGTTTTAATTGCATTCAAGTTTATAGCCTTATACCAACACAAGTTACAATTTATTTTCAACAAAATTAAAGCACAATATAAATTTTATAAATTATTAATTTAAATAGAAAATTGCCAAAAATTTAGAGTATAATTGATCTGCAGTACGTAACCTAGTGAAAAAACATTAAATAATTGGTTATATTGAAAACAAAAAGGTGAAAGGAGGACCAAATGCCGAGAAAAAATGTTTAATGACATAACATGATGATTTAATGACAAATGATGTTGCTTGTATTTATGGAGTAAACGTCACACCTATCATTTTAGACACAGTGGAAGGAATTCTTGGAGAACTCGCTTCATCAGTCAGAAAAATAGGGAAAAAAGACTCAGTTCACTAAAAGTACATAAATTGCCCATTATATTTTTGGAAATCAGTAATTTTTTACTGACGAAAGCAAGTTTTGTTTATTTGGTTATGGTGGCCATAAATATGTGTGGAGAAATAAGACGGTGCCGAGTCCTCGAAATACCATTCCCACAAAAAAAAACACGATGGTGAAAATATTGTGGTCTGGAGGCGTATGCCTTGAGTTGGGAGTGGAAATTTAGTAATCATTGATGGGATCTTAGATCCTCGGAAGGATGTGGACACAATACGAAAAACTTGGTTCCAAAGCTTTTCGAAATTAGGTATCAGATGCCGCTATACAAGGTAAGAAGGAGGTTGACTACACCTCTCCAATCGACAAATACTAATTCTATTTACAACTTATAACATGCATCAAAAAGGGAGAAAAAATGTATCTGAATTTTGGTGACGCACCCTGTATAAAATCTAGAACAAGAAATTTAATTTTATTCATGTATTTTTAACGGATTTTTTAACTATTTTGCAAATTAAATATATGACCGATACAATAAAAGAGAAAAAAACAGTTGCCCTAATAATGTGGTTCCTAATTGCAATCAGAAGAATCTGTGAAACTAGATGTTAAGTTAAGTAATGTCTGAATGGTTGTGACGTGTTCATATTTTTTTTTCTTTATTTACGTGAAAAAATAGATGTTAAGTTAGAAAACGTATCCAAGTTGCAATCCAAATGCAAACGATTCTTTTGGACCTAAAGATCTAAATATGATCCAAAATATTTTAATACTTTAAGAGGTAATGATAAAATTAAATAAGTAAATAATTTAATATTTATTTTAATTAATACCTTAGATTTATATTATTTTAAAATTACTTATTTTTATACAGTTTGTAAATGTATTTTCTACTATTACTGTTATCTACATAATAAAATATAAACAAAAATCACAGAATAATATTGAAGCAGGCTTTCTCAAATCAGAAAGCTTGTTTGAGTATATCATCATCTATTAGTTAGGAGCCTTTTAGCTTTTATACGATTTTACATCGTCATAATTTTAATAGTTATAAAGCTTTCTGAGTTCTAAAAAGTAATAATAAAAATATATTGTTTTGTCTTACAACAAAGAAAATAATACCTATCCAATTAATTGGACGGAAACTATAACCTCTAGCCTGCCAGAATGCATTGTTATTTGGATTATTTATTTTACTCTTTAACAAATGTTTATTGTCACCATCATCATTATCATCATCCTCGTCATTATCATAACCATCATCATCTTCGTCATAATCGTAACCTTCATCATCCTCGTCATATTCAGAACTACCATCATCTTCGTCATAATCAGAATCAACATCATATCCCTCATCTTAACATCATAATTTTCACTTGTTTCGTCTATTAAGAGATGATTTGTTAACATTAATAAATAAGCTTTTCTATGTTAATAGAAATATATTATTAATAAATATTTTAATTAGTTTTAAAACTTACCATTATTATAATAATTCCTTCCTTCTAGTAAATCTGTAAATAGTAATAAAGTATAGCATTTACTAGTAGATTAGGCTGCTATATATAACTCACCCTTCCAGTTAGCTGGTCTGCATGGATATCCACGACTTTTCCAAAATAATTCGTTGTATGAATTTAACTGTTTACTCCTCAAAGCAGCCTGTTGGTCAGCTAAAATGTTTTAAATAGTTTATCCATCTCTCTAATAAAAAACTATTGAAAAATTTCGTCGTGAATATGTATATAAAAGGTTGTCCAATAATAGCGCCAGAACTTAAAAATGAGGCGCAATAATAACCAACTGATAATCTAGTAATTTTTATTTTATCTTGTGCAACAAATAATCGCATTGTTTTAAAAATACAGACGTTCAAATGTAGTATTGAATCTATGCAACTAGCCTTTCTTCAAGCGAATGACTATATTTCCTCTTGTTTCTTTTTGTGGTTGTATGTCTCCATGTGAAATCAATGTTTCGTGGAATCTTTTTGTTTTCATGTCTTCCACCTGTAACTTTTGCAGATTTCGGGATACAATGGAAATACTAGTTTGAACTTTTTCTTTGTTATTCAACGCTTCAGGTATGGAAAAGTCATTTTTATTATAGATCTCGGCAATATATGCATAGACTTTTCGAGTCCAAAGCCGGTTTAAAATATTGTACAATTTATTTGTTCGTATTTAAATGAAATTGAATGCGACGACAAGCTCTGTTTTCTGGGATAGTTCGAGCAGAAATAAAGAAGTCCATACGTGTAGATGCGTAAGGGCGTTTATCCATATGCTTATACGATAAACAATGTGATCCAGATATGTTTTAATTTGCTTTGATGTATGTTAATATTACTTCTGGCTGTAAATTTAGATAATATTAAGATACATTTCAATAAACCCATAATATTTATAAGAATACCAAAATATTTGATTTAATGATATGCAACTGAGAATTCTTAATTCTTATAACTTTGGTTTTGTTGTTATTGCACATAAGCGTGTAAACAAAATTAATGTGCAATCTGTGCTATCAAACGTGTCAGTAGCCCAAATTAAGCTGTTCACCTAATATAAAAATTTGTAAGTAATAATAGAAAAAATAATCTAAAAATTCTAATTTACCTTACTGAGATTTGTCCTGGACATGTTTAATATTGAATAACAATACGATGTGCAATAATAATGAAATATAATAGCAAATCAAGATCTAAACATAAATGATTCATCGACTTCGACTTCGACTTACTCAGCCAGGTTTTTTTAGTTAGCCCGGAGGCTCTTACTAGTTTACAATGAAATTCAAACCCTAAGATGGGCGCTTTTTAATGTTTTGAGATCTCTAGCTGACCTTTGACCTGCCGGAATTGAAGATTCCGACTTTCATTTAAGTTAATAGAAAGACAAGAAGGATATTATTTCAATTATTAGAAGTCCTGGCGAACTTCTTGAGGTTAACAAGAAAGGAAAAAGAGCATAAAAACAAAGCTAGATTTCTATCTTTTTTATTTTTACTTCCGTCGGAAATTCGACGGAGTTTTCGCCGAATGGCGGTCCGACCGATCGAAAAGAGAGACCGATCGGCCGCCATCCGACGACGCCGGGGAGTGTGCATCATTCTGTTATTTATAGTCGAAGCGGCCTTACGCAAGCCAGGAACCGATGATTCGATTCCCTTCTGCTTCCCGCCCGTACAATGACATTGGGGATTTTTTTGCGGCTCGATTTACCCGGGAGGTCCGTGTAAATTTTCCGGTATTTTCCGGACGAGCGGGTTTTCGCTTAGAGAAGTTTTTAGAACAAATTTCTCGTAAGCTTTTTCAAAGAATTGCGAAACCGTGGGGACTCCGGTTTCGGCGTGAATTTGGGTGTTCCGAACAAACCATGGAGCGTTGAGCGCCAAACGCAAGGTTTTGTTCTGAAGAACTTGTAATCTGTGCACCGAATAAGGTGACAGGAAGCGAAAATACACTATTAGACCGTATAGATATACGGATCTAATTAAAGTATTATAAATATTTACTTTGATGCAAGGGTTTAGCTTGCTCGACCTGGAAATTAAGGGGTACGCGAGTTTGAAGATACCGTACCCCTTGCTTAAAGTTAGCTGGATTTGACTAGACCACTGAAGAGAGCGGTCGAAATGTAAGCCTAGATAGGTTGCTTTTTGCAACCACGGAATAGGCACTTTGTCAACCAGCAGTCTGGCCGCGCATTTTGGGCGCTTTCTGGTGAAGATGATCGCCTGGGTCTTTTTTGGATTGACCTGCAGGCGCCAGAATTTAAGCCAGGAAATAGCAACGTTAAGTTGCTTTTGCAATCGGTTATGAATAGCCGACGCGTGACGTGACGTGACGTGACAAAGAAGGCAGTGTCGTCTGCGAAAAATGCAGATCTAACGTCACTGAAGCAGGGAATTTTGGCTACGTACAGGTTGTACAAAGCCGGGGAAAGGGGTGAACCTTGCGGGACGCCCCTCTCTATGGGCTTTCTCGTTGAAAGGGACGAATTAATCTTTACCTGAAAGGATCGGCCTGACAGGAAATAGCGGATCAGTATGGTAAGGTCTTTAGGAAAACCTAATTCCATGGTCTTATAAATAAGACCACGGTGCCATACTTTGTCAAAGGCTTTGGAAATATCAAGAAACACAGCGCTAACGCACTTTGTTAATCGAAAAGCCTGATGTATGTCGCCAGCAAGCCTTGCGCATTGCTGCAGGGACGAATGTCCCTTTCGGAACCCGAATTGCTCGTTAGATATGATACCTTTGCTGTCGGTAAAGTCATTTAGTGCGGAAAGAATGACCTTGTCGGCTAACTTGGAGAGATTATTCAGAAGGCTTATGGGCCTGAAATCAGAAGAGAGGTTCGCGCCTCTCTTCTTCGGAATTACCGCTAAATTAGCGTGCTTCCAGGAAGCGGGAAAGTATTGCAAACGCAGAATGGAATTCACGATATTCGTGATTTCTGCGATTTGCTTACTGTGGAGCTTCCGGAGCTGCTTGACGGTGATACCGTCGCAGCCCGGAGCTTTATTTGGGGCGAAACTGCGAATGATAGCCACTACTGACTTTTGATTCATCGAGTTTGTGGGCAGGTTTATATATAAGCAACTCATTTGATAATCCCGGGAATGACCGAGATATTACTAAAAACGTTGCCAGTTTTATTTTGTTAACTTTCAATACATTATTTTATATGCATTTTGCATATAAAAAATTCATATTTGGGTATTTCCTATTTCAGTCTCCTCCCAAAACGTGAACCAAAAACCAAAAGTTAATGAGGTTAACGAAATATAGAAAAATGTATACAGTGTTATCTATGTTAAAGATAATTTTTTTTTTAAGATTGATTTGTATTTGTGGTTATCTAGTGTGTTACTTGAATATATTAATATTTTCTTTTAAATATTATAATTGTTTTAGGTATTTTAATTAAACTGCTAAATATTAAAACAAACAATTTCTATATTTTCTGAAATTAAATAAATTTATGTTTCTTTAATTTTTAAGATAAGCCGGTCGCGTTGGTGCGGCGGTAAGAGCGTCTGCTTTGCCGAATCCGCGCTGGAGCGGTAGCTGGTTCGATTCCAGCGCTCGGATGGTTATTTTTCTTTCTTCTGTTCGTTTATCTTTCCTAAATGTTTGTGATTGTTTCTAGGCAAGAGTGTAAAATCCGACTACGAATTACCCCTCAGTCACGCCAGTTAAAGGCTGGGTAAGGCCGGATGCCTTCTGAGAAGTGTTCTACGTTGGTCACTCGCCAGTCGGTAGGTTTCCTGATAGACTTATGGGTAGGCACATAACCGAGGGTTTATAGCCCGAGGGGGGTGCTGGCCTGGGTTTGTCGGAAGCTGATGACCGTGGTTCGGAACCCACGTTAAGCTGTAGGTCCAGTCGCTAAATAGCCTAGTTGCTGATGCGCCTCTAACCCAAACACTTTACTTTAACAAGATAATATATATTTATCTAATTCACCAATAACAGACATGTGTTATTGACAAAAGAACGTTTGCTGTTTAAGCAAAATTTGGCTTTTTTTGAGTTTGTTTTAAATTAATTGTAAAATGCATCGCGTTCATTATCATTTCCATCTCTTTTCAATTATTAATTACTTATTTATTGATTAAATTAAATTATATAATTTTTTGTATGCATATTATCATTTTTGCAATAATTTGTTGCGGTTACTTGCTCTGCAACAAAAACAACATAAATTATTATGCTATGTAATATATGTGTAATGTTATATGATACATTTACCTAGATCAACTAGTTTGTAAGATACTTTCAACTGTTACAAAATAATTTATTGCGTGAACTTAATTGTTTATTGTTCAAAACATCTTGGTGGTACAAAAGGTTTTGGCTTCTCATTCTCATGAACTTCTATATATTAAATTCTGAACAAAGACCATGTCAAAGACATTGCAACCATGATCTTTTTTGTAGTATCTATTTTATACTCAGTTTTGGATAGTAACCCAACTCCTTCAGTGGCCAATAAAATACGTTGCTCATTTTTCACTTGAGACTTAAGGAATTTTCTTAACTGATGAAATAAAATCTCTTCCTCTGACATACTTATCACTGTAAATTTGATTTTCATTAGTGTTACTCCTTTGTAATGCCCTCAACAGATCCTCAAGTTGGCAAAATTCCACCAGAGGCAACAATATACTTGTACATTTTTCTGAAGTTACGTTAACTAACGCTCTCAACTGGTTTCCAACTTATCGCAAAATACCGACAGTGTAGTTTTGGATCTAGGTATGGCATTTTTTAATACAAGATCCAACAACTCTCTAAGGTAAACTTAAACTAACAGCCCCTCCCTTCCAAAATGGGCTTTTGTTCAAACCTATTTTATACTGAACAAGAATCACTATTTTCTACATTTTTGGTTCAACTCAGAGATTGGAAATAATTCAAAATCTCAAACTGTTTTTTATACTCGTCCTGTTTTTCCAATTCGTTTTCTATATCTGTATCAATCATGTTGTCGTTAGACGCCATTTGATCAAATATTTTTTGGTCAAGGGTAAAAACTTCCTCTATTTTCCAAAACTAAAAATGTCGACTGAACTTTTATGGGATCGTACTCTCTCTGCATGGAATCCTTAATAGTGTTAGCTTTTTTTATGAGTACGGCCCTTACTTCTCTTCTTTTCCTCACCAACGTTTCCATGGCTAATCATAATAAAACTTGGCAAGGCAACAATAACAACAAATAAGGTGATATGTGAACTGGATCCTGTCACGGTCGCCACTTGGTATCGTGACTCAAAACTAGATTACACCACATCAGAAAATAGAATTAATTGAATGAGATAAAGCACTTTTACATTTTTTAATAAACGAAGTATACTTAATCTAAATTTTCAGAACAAAAGCACATGCTTACTTAACCAAAAAACAAATCTTATCATTTTATCAAAACAGTGTTGCCTATTTATAAAAAAAATCAGGGCTGCCATGTCTTGATTGACAGACCAATCCCAGCGGTTGTATACAAAAATTGCTCTATTTCTTCTGAAGGTATGGGGTTTATGAAGTATATTTGTGTAAATATTAAGAATATTCTTAAGACGTAAAGCATGTATCAATAATTATAAGGTCTCATGCTAAACATGCTAATAACATTGCTTTAATTAAAAAAATCTTTATTTTATTATATTAGCATCGCAATTAGCATGCAATTATTGCATCGAAGAATTAGAAATTAATATAAATAAAATGAATTCAAAGTTTGGGTGAAAAAAGTTGTTTTTCGTAATTACATTCCAAAAATGGGGGATATATTAAGATAATATCAATAACGTTGCCAGTTTTTCATTTTTGTTTAATTTAGAGGTATTAAATAAAACAATTTATACACATATACATGGGAAGTTTGGTATGTTTCCGAATTAAAAATGGAACCAAAAAAAACATTCTTATTATTCTTTGTCATTTTTTAGAATACAGTTGGAGTGACATTCTTAGGTCTCATTGATAATTATTTTGAATCACCTCGTTCCAGCTCTTTATTAGATCGAAATTTCTTCTCCTCAAAAATATATAATTTTTTGGAGTCCGAGAAAGCTAAATTAGGCGAATATGGTAAATTATCAGTTTTGTACAGTTTACTGTGTACTTTATGTTTTGGTGTGAAGTTTGATGAATTCTTCTAAAACATTTCCATATAAATAGGTTAGTGAATTCACAATACGATTTTTTTTTAGATTGAGTAAATGTCAAAATTATCTTGCTGTTTTTTTTGTAAACGAATTTTTAATCAAATGTTAATATCAAATTATTAAATCAAAAAACAAATTATAATAATCAAACGAAAATAATCAAAACGGCGTTAAGAGATTTCTTTAATATTCTTGACTATTATTGAAAGGAATAAGTTAACAGTTAATTATGGATGAGGTAATGCACAAAATATCACACTATGCGAATACGTTTAACCGATTAACATAAACAAGATAGCCTACACGGCAATATACAGGGTGATACAATATACAGTATGCCAAACATTTAAAGCATAATTTATCTGTAGTACATAAAATTAATGAAAAAACATGAAAGAACTGACTATAATGAAAACAAAAAGAGGAAAGGATCAAATTCACTATCGTCCATTTTCTATAATTTAGAGAAAAAATGTTCAATGACATGACAGGATGATTAAATTATAAATTTCGTGTCCGGAACGATTTAATGATATTGCTTCTCTTTTGAAGTAAACGTCATTCCTAGGAATGAAACCTTGAAATTATTTACATCGTTTCAGGCACAGGGGAAGAAATGTCCGGCTCGATCAGTGAGAAAAATAAGGAAAAAAGATTTTACTGAAAGTACGTAGGGGAAAGTCCTCCAGTACCAACTAATATAGGCAAGTTGCATTTTTCGAAATTCTACGACAGATAGCGCTGGGACGATTATCGCCATTTAAATAATACACTCTTAATAAAACTCTAACAAAAATCATTTCTGTCGGCTACGACGACGTCTCTGGAATGATTGACACGAAGTGATTTCTGCCCCTCCGTTAACGTGTGGGGAATAAACTTTGCACCCATCTTGGTTTTACCCAAATCCTTGTGAAGAATGAGTCGAATCGTTTCTTTGCCAATATTCAAAGCCTCTCCCATCATTTTTAGTGAAGCATTGCTACAAAATTGCGAACTTTTTCGATCAATTCGGAAGTATTGGTCTTCACGTTTGTCATCCTTTAGCGACACTCTGCCATCCAAAAAACGTTTATACCACAGAAAAACATTTATTCTACGTAAACAATTATTATCGTATACTTGTTGCATCAACCGGAATGTTTTCGACGCAGTTTTACCGAGTTTAAATTTAATAACATCTCCTTGTTCCATGATTTTATTTGTACATCAAACTTTTTTGGCTTGTTAACAACACATCATAAAATCAACAAATGTCAACCGATCGTGGTAAAGTAGGTTTCGTTAGGTCCAGGAATGTTCAAGCTTTGAAACGACGCCGCTCGTCAATAGATGGCGTGACTGGTTGCTGAGATATGTCTTAAGTACTTCATAGTTTGTGGACGCACTGTATATAATACCAGAAGATTGTTAATTACACCTCTGTAATCAACATATATTAATTCTGTTTGAGAACTTATGGCATTTAGTGCATCAAAAAACGTATCCGGATTTTAAGCCGCACCCTGTATAAGATCTAGAACAAGCAATATAATTTTATTAACGCATTTTTAGGGGGGTTTTTAAAAATTTTGCAAATTTAAACGTTTGACTTGTACAGTAAAAGAAAAGAAAACAGTTGTCCTAATAATGTGATCCCTAACTGCAATCTGAAGGCTAAGTTGGTATTTAAATCTGCGAAACTAGATTTTATTCTAATTTTATCTCCGAAATTAGAAAACATATCTGAGTTGTTTGAAATTACAGTCGATTCTTTTGAACCTATATATCTAAATATGATTCATAATTAATTTTAAGAGGTAGCGATAAAATAAAATAATTAAATAATTTAATATTTATTTTAATTAATAAATCACATTTATGACATTTTAAAATTACTTATTTTTATAGAAAGTTTTTAAATACATTTTTTATACATAACATTACTATCAAAATTATCTACTTAATAAAATATAAATAAAAATCATCGAATAATATTGAAGGCTTTATTAAATCGGAAAACTTTTTTGAGCCTATTAGTTAGCAGCCTTTTAGCTTAACGCCAACAACATTATGCCATTTTACATCGTCACAATTGTAAAAGTTAAGCTAATAAAGCTTTTTGAGCTCTAAAAAAACAATACAAATATATTGTTTTGTTTGACGACAAAGAAAATAATACCTATCCAATTAGTTGGGCGGCAACTATAACCTCTGGCCTGCCAGAATGCATTGTTATTAGGATTATTTATGTTACTTTTTAATATATGTTCATTGCCACTATCGTCATCCTCATCATCATCCTCGTCATAATCATAACCATCATCATCTTCGTCATAATCATAACCATCATAATCTTCATCATATTCAGAGCTATCATCATCTTCGTCATAATCAGAATCAACATCATTTCCCTCATCTTCACCATCCTCATAATTTTCACTTGTGTCGTCTATTAACGAATCATTTGTTAATTTAATTAAATAAGCTTTTCTTTATTTATATTTTAATTAATTTTCAACTTACCATTATTATAATAATTCATTTCTTCTAGTAAATCTGTAAATACTAATAAAATATACCATTTGCTAGTAGATTAAGTCTCTATATTTAACTCACCTTTCCAGTTAGCAGGTTTGCATGGATATCCGCGACTTTTCCAAAATAATGCGTCGCATGGATTTAACTGTCTACTCCCTAAAACAGTTTGTTAGTGAGCTAAAATATTTTAAATAATTTATTCATCTCTATAAAAAGTCTAAAAACCACTGGAAAATTCCTGTCGTGAATGTTTATATAAAAGGTTGTCTAATAAGAGTGTCAGAACTTTAAAATGATAACTACAAGTGATAATACGGTAATTTTTAGCTTCCTTATTTGACGTCCAATAAATAGGCCTTTTTTTAATATTTCTTTTAGGTACTTGAAACCTAATACCATTACCTTCTTTGTCTATGGCTTAGAATTTTTCTTGCGATTCATCCACTGCACTAAATTTACGTTACACACAGCAAACATGAAGAGCCCAACTTTTATCTTGATCTCCAATTTGGTACTTAAAATATAAAAGGTAGGCTTTTTTGACTTCCTCGGATATAGATATAACTTGTGAAATAAATCCGCTGGATTTTTGCAAAATAGACGACTAGAACTTGCCATTTTATATAAAATCAACTTAAACACTTGACTGTAATGTAAACGAGAGAGAAACAAACTAAACTATAGAAAACAACAAAACTGATTAAAGGTTAATAGAATTTTGGGGAAATCTCCCCTTTACGGTCTTGTAGTAATTCCTACATTGTCCAGTCCAAAGTCAGGTACAAATAATTTTAATTGCTCCATGATATAAAAGAGAAGCAAATCCTTGAAAAAGGGAGTGCTAGCCCATTTTTGTGAATAGGTGTTTTAAAAACCACCTAAATGAAACGCAAAAAAAGCATTCTTATCAATGTTACAAAAATAATGTCGACCTGTATTATCGTTGTTAGCTGCGAATTAATATCAGGGGCGTCTTCAGAATTACGAACCCCATTACTCCACAAATTCGTTGCATCAGCAACAATTGTGAACGACTTTCAGCATTCCATGATCCCAGCCTTCCAACATCAGATGACGCCAACTATTGTGCGAATCATTTTGAGAACCTGCCGACTGTATATAGCTTTAAAACTTCTGAGGTAAAGAAAATATTTTCGACTTCTATGACAAGTGCCACAGGATGCGTTTTCAATTATCGATGAGACTTTGAATTGTAAGTATTCCTACTCCAGATATATTTTCACTTTTGCAATAAAACATCGGTGAAACTAAACCGTCCCATAATTAAAACTATCGAAATCTACGCTGTTTAAGCAACTTATATGTTTGTTTTCAAGTGTATGTGGATTCTATGCTCCCTAAATGAGTCCATGTTTGATCAATGACTAGTTCAATTTGCCCAAAACTATCAATGCCAGTCTGAAATGTATTAAAACCTAGAGCTCAATTAAACCAAGAGATTTACCAGTATACACCGAATATATACAAACTTATCCGCTGGATTTTTGCAAAATAGACGTGTGAATCGACGAGTGATTCGGTGTTTAGTGGTAAATCTCCCTTTCTCTCTTCATGTTTCACACCGTGTTTTCATGTTACCATTAAGGGGAATTTCTTTATGGACCAGCTTAAAATTTTCTTTGTTCTTAAACATTTCAAGTATCGTCAATTATTTTCATTACAAATCCTGCTTCAGGTATCGAAGATTCATTTTCGTTAGATAGTCTGTATAGACTTTTTTCTACTTCAGTCATATTAATAATCTTTGATTTTTCACTGATACGGAGCACTTCATATCTTCTTTTCGGTCTGAAAGCCGTTTCAATGTATTTTATAACTTATTTATTGATATTTAAAGGAAATTTAGTGAGCTGAAATGACAGATAAGTTTTGCCTCCTGGGGTAATTCTAACTCCTAACATAAATAAAATAAATACGTTTGTACATTCAGACGCGTAGAAGGCGAAGCGTGTTTCGATATATCTATCCATTGTTTCAATAATCGCCTGATATATTCGCCGACTTGAAATGGGCGGAGGTACTGTATTTTATAATATATGCTTATATGATGAACAATATGACCCAGATATATTTATATTCGTTTTGATGTATGTATATTAATATTATCCCTGGCTCTAAATGTCAATGAAATCCTATAATAATACCACGATATTCAATTTAGTAATAGGCAACTAAGAATACTTAATTCTTATATAACTGGTTTTGTTGTATATTATTGTTAATAGGCATGAGTGTGTAAAGGGAATGTGTAATTTGTGTTATCAAACGAGGCATGTCTGTAGCCCGAACTAAACTGTTCACCTAACATATAAATGATATAGATTTGGAAGTAATAACGGAAAAAAATCTAAAAATTTAAATTTAACTCACTCAGATTTGTCCCGGACATGTTTAAAAATGAATAACTGGAAATACACTAACAAATGAAAGATATAAACGCAAATGTTTCAGCGTGTTTATAGACAAACTTATATATAAATAATTCATTTAATCATCATGGGAATGACTGAGATATTCGCAAAAACGTTGCCAGTTTTATTTTCATTTCGTTAAATCTTCATAACATATTTCTTATGCATTTTGCAAATAATGATATTAGTAGAACAACGATACCGATACGTAATTGGAAAAATAAACGCTGTAACCAAGTACCCAAATTCCCCTTTGGGTACCTCTCATTTCCATCTCCTTCCAATACGTGAACAGAAGACCAAAAATGAATAAGGTTAACAAAATATATAAACATATAAACATTTGTTATTTATGTTTTTTTTTAATTAATATTTTAAGTGCAATTACTTAATTATTATTTTAAGTGTAATCAATTACAGAATTATTAGCACCTAATCTGTGTTACCTATGTCAAAGATAACTTTTACAAAAGCTGAGCTGTTTTCCTGGTTATCTAATGTGCTACATCAATATATAAATATTTTATATATTAAACATTTTCTCCTAAAAATTATAATTGTTGTAGATATTACATTTAAATTGCAATATATAAAAACCAGTAATTTATTTATTTTCTGAAAAGAAATACATTTATTGTTTCTTTTATTTTTGAATAAATTTCATATTTACATTTATAATTACAATTTTTCTCTATTTTGAGCAAAATAATTTATATTTATCTAATTCACAAATAATATGACATTTAGACAAAATCATCATACAGACATGTATTGTTGACATCAAAAAAACATTTGTTGCTTATAAAAAATTTGGCTTTTTTTGTATTGGTTTTAAATTACACGTCAAATGGGTCGCCATGATTATCATCATTATCATCATCATCATCATACTCATCTTCATCATCACCGTCATCCAAATCGAAATCACTGTCACGATTTCAGAATTTCCTTCAATTATTAATTAGTTATTTATTAATTAATTTAAATTATATAATTTTCCTATGCACATTACCATTTTTGTAATTATTTGTTGTGGT
This sequence comes from Cosmopolites sordidus, assembly GCA_031761425.1. Classification (NCBI taxonomy): domain Eukaryota; kingdom Metazoa; phylum Arthropoda; class Insecta; order Coleoptera; family Curculionidae; genus Cosmopolites; species Cosmopolites sordidus. Next base: position 1,222,250 of record JARFXV010000801.1, read on the forward strand.
TACTTCCTCTGCTACAAAAACAAAACAAATTATTATGCTATGTAATACATTATGTCAAAAAAGTACCGGGAATTGATCATTTGAAAAGCCCGCTTAAAGACATTGTCCAAATTCTTTTTATCGCCAAGTTGGCACAACTGTCCTCTATACTGACGCCGACGTCATCTGTCATGTAGTTTGTTTACAGTGCTCGATTTTATCAGTTTATCTCAAGTGTGTTTTGCGATTTTTACAATGGATCGAACAAAGAATTTGTCTTAAATTTTGCATTGCAAATGGAATTTTGTGTGTCGAGTCGCTGAAAATGTTGCAGAAGGCTTACGGTGAGTCGACTTTATCAAAAACACATGCATATGAGTGGTACAGTGCATTCAAAAGTGGTCGAGATGTGATGGAAGATTTGCCTCGCTCTGGTAGACTATCAACGTCTTCAACTGACGTTAACATCGTTAAAGTGAAGGAAATGGTGACTGATAAATGTTTGGACATGAAATGCGTTGCTGCTCGACTAGTGCCGAAAGACCTGATTTTTTTTCACAAAGACAATCGCTGAAGACATGCTAGAACGAGTTAATTCCGACCCCATATTCATAAAACGCATTGTAACTGGTGATGAGACATGGATATACGAGTTTGACATGCAAACCAGTCAACAAGCTTCGGAATTGTGCCTTCCAACTGAGCCGAAATCGAAAAAACCACGTCAAAGTCGATCAAAGGTTAAGGTGATGTTAACTGTTTTCTTTGATTATCGCGTTGTTGTGCACTCGGAATTCTTGCTAAAATGTCAGACGATAAATAAAGAATATTATCTGAGCGTTATGCGGCGTTTGCCGCTGCCTTGAGAGGGCAATTTTGTCGAAAAACGCCCGATTTGTGGAAAGAAAACTCTTAGATTTTGCATCACGACACCGCACAATGGCTATCATTGCGGACCAATTTCTGGCCAAAAACTCAACAAACACCACCGAATAACCACCTTATTCACCTGATATGGCTTCGGCCGACTTCTTTCTCTTTCCAAAACTCAAATTACCACCTCGAGGCACCCGTTTTCAGTCGATAGATGACATAAAAGAGAATTCGCTGAGAAAACTTTAGTCAATTCCCGAAAATGCGTTTAAAAAATGTTTTGAGAATTGGATTATTCGTCGGCATAAGTATATTATTTCGGAAGGGGCCTACTTTGAAGGCGATACCATAAATTTCGATAAATAAACATTTTGTGTTTTATTGACTAATCCCCAGTACTTTTTTGACAGAATGTATATGGGAAATTTACTAGTTTGTAAGATTATTTTCGACTGTTACAACATTATTTAATAGTGCTTTTCAGGATTAGTTGCTCGCAAGCGCGTCCACCATGTTAATGAGGCGTAAATATGAAAGTTTTGGGCACTTTTTATAAATACGGCTGGATAACAAGGATCATTACCCTTATTATCAGTGCAACTAAATGAAAAATTAATTGATCGAGCTTTATTAGTGTATCCCACAATAGAAGCACATAATTGTATTTAATTGCAACGATGGTTAAAATGCCATGGCCGTCCCCAACGTGGAAATAAAACAGAACTTGTTGAAAGGTTAAGATGACAATTATATTCATATTTGTTTAATATTTATTATATTTACAACATTATATTTATTATTTTTATAATATTATATCTATACTTTTAACTTTATATTTATAATATTACATTTATTTCGATATTAAGTTTGGAGAATATTTTAATTTTTATTTCTTTTAATACTTTTCCATAGGAGCAATTTTTTAAAAGAATAAACTTGTGGCATGAGTTTATTTATATTTTTCAGTGAAATGTCATGCATCATTTGAGGTTATAACATGAGCTGTTACATTAACATTTAAATGGATTTAAAGTACCGGATACATGATTTTTTTACACAACTGATGGGGTCAGGATGTTTTGTTGTTGGACCACTTTGTCCTTCGAAATGAAGTGAACAAATATATGTATCTTTGTTAATATGATCAATCAGTGGGAATCGACCATCACCTTGTCCACATTTCTTAACTCACAAATCACATTTAGCACACTTGGACAAATTTTTATATGTTTTTGTTTCGAATTGATTTTTTCGACGATGTTCAAGACAACGGTTTTGAAAACTAATAAAGTAATACAATGCTCCGAAAATGATTTACTACACATATCGCTGCGACACATCCCATAACAACGTTTTGTGCTGCTTTTTTTACTGATAACATTATATATTTTTATTAAAATGCTTGTATTAATGTTTTACTTAAGTATATACCAATTAAAACTGTACTATTGATAGTGAATTAATAATAAAAGTTGTTTTTTTTTTTGTTAATTACATTGAAAACGTAATATTCACAGCTTATACACGCATAAAGTGCCCGAAAAACATGGCGGAAGTTGAAGCATGCGCACAAAAAATTTTCAACTATGAAAAGGACTATTGTTCATTGCTTAAAACATCTTCTTGTTAGACTAAAAGGTTTTGACTTCTCGTTATGAAATTCTCTATATTAATTGTTTTTGTTATGATGACCAATCCCAGTGATTGTATACAAAAACTGCTATAATATTTCTTCTTAAGTTGTGACGTTTATAATGTATATTGGTGAAAATATGATGAATATTCTTAAGATTCAAAACTTATTAATTGTTATAAGGTCTCATGCTCAACATGCTCATATTTATTTATTTATTGGTATGGTATCACGCAGCATATAAACATATAGTATAATAAGTGTATACAAAAAAAATGGCAAAAAAGAAAACAGTGCACACACAACACGCAAACGAACTAAACATTAATATCTAGGCATCCATTCCATCGCTGCAGCCTCGACCCTCATGAAATCGTTCCAGCTGTTCTGATAAAATCGTAGGGGCACTCCCCACTAATATGTCTGATGGATTGTTTCAGTGCACCACGGTCTCAACTCGGGGACTCCGCTATACCCCATTTATAGAGTGAGTCCGCACTGGGCCGGCTCAGATACATATGCCGCCCGGATGCAAGTAAAAATTTGCCGCCTGGGTATATGTCAAAACTTGCCATCCGGGTGAGTTTGTCGCACTTTCTTAGTACAAACTCGCTTTTATATTAGAATAGGACACAACCAACAAAAGCAAAGTCTTATGCACACAGAAATTTAATTACGTTTAATTTAAGTTTGATTGGAATAATTAATGATTGGAATAATTACGGATTGAAATAATTAATATGAAGTATAGTGTTTTCTACAAGATCTTTTCATGATTTTCCCAGATATTAAAAAAAAATTACATTGCAATTTACGGAATAACTGAAAACTGAACCACCATGTACATAAACAAGTATATTAAAATTATCGCTTACAATGTTTCATGTCAAGCCCATATCATTTGAAGTTTGTCAATTTGTTTCAAATATATACAAGTTTAAATACAATGTACTTGTCTTACGTTCAAGTGTGCAAAACCGTTATTTACATCTTGAATGTCTAAAGTATTAACAATTTCATTTTCTATTAAAATGATAGCTAAATCGTTTAATCTTTCTTGTCCCATGGAAGATCTCAAGTAGTTTTTTATCAGTTTTAATTTTGAGAAAGATCTCTCACCACTCGCTACCGAGACAGGTAGGGTCAGGAGAATTCTTAATGTTATCGTAATGTTAGGGAATGTTTCAATTAAATTATGTTGAAAAATATACTCTAATATATCTTTAGGATTTTTGTTGTTTTCAAGGTACGATAACAGGACTTGTATCTCTCCGGCTAATTCTCGACGGTCAATATCATGCTCGTTTTCATAGGGCAGTTTGGACTCCAAATCAATGCATTATTTCTAAAGTGTTGTTCTATCAATTTCGCGCAGTTTCGGAATGTCATACAAAAAATTAAATAGGTTCATATGATCTTTTAAAAGAGTGAATCGTTCCTTGACCGGCATTATAGTTGTATCCAAAATACTAAAATAAAAGTTTACTTTAAAATTAAGTTCGGAAACTACTGGTCATCCCCGTATGACCCGTAGGGTCATCGCTAGCTTCATAGTCAAAAAATGTCTTTTTTATCCTCTTTCTGATTTGTATTGAACTGTTAAAATGAGGTTCCATATTTAAATCATTTGCAATTTCAAAAGCAATCTTTAGAAAGCTATCGAATTCTTTATTTGATCTTTTAATTAAATATATTTGTAATAAATCAAGCTCATTTAAATATTCTGCAAGATTAAACTGAGCATTTTGAATTAATTTGTTTACAACATTTACCTTTGTTAAAATATCATACCAGATTGTAACTGAAGAAACAAAATTAAAAGCTTTAATTTTATTTGCACGCGAGACGGCCTCATATCTTCTGTTTGAATCACATTTGGAATTTATGGACAAATTATAAAGCGCGTCATAGAATTCAGGATGAAATTGTTTTAAGGTTTTTAAAGCTTCTACACGACTTTCCCATCTTGTATCAGACAGAGGTTTTAAAGTGATACTACTGACGTGTTGAGTTAAAACATGCCATCTCTGGGTAGATGAAGATAAAAAGACATAAAGTTGCTGAACAATCAAAAAACAATTTAAAACGTCATTTGTGACTTTTTTCAGCATCATTTACTGCTATATTAAGCGTGTGTGATGCGCAAGGTAAAAAAAGGCTCTCGGGTTAATATCAAGGACGTGTTTTTGTAAACCGTAATTTTACCCTTCATATTAGCCCAATTGTCGTATAATTGTCCTCGCATTTTGTGAATATTAATATTTTCTTTTACTAATAAATCTTTTAGAAACTCACAGAAACCTCGCCCAGTAGAATCATTAATCGGAGAAAACCCAATAAAATGTTCTCTGATTTCAACGACTCCGGTTTTCGCGTTTAATATGACAGATCTTAAAATAATCTTCTCTTTACATCTTTATGATAATCTCTCTTACATCTTTAAGATAATTCAAATTGCAAGTCTGCTTTGCACCCCTTTTAACAAGTATAAGTATAGTATTTTCTCCTTTTTAGTTAAAGTTTCGGGCCACGTCCCTGGATCTTCGAGCGTCAATACGTTTACGACATCACATTCTACAATAGATGATGAAGTCGAAGGGGCTCAATCTAGATCTACGACGCCCAAATTTTCGGGTTTAATATTATCTCCTTGATGACGCAAGGAGATAATTTTTCTGACGCAATTTCCTCCTCGTTAATGAATGATTCAGTCATCAACAAGTTTTGAAATAAATTATCCTAGACATTTGATATAGATGCTTCAAATTGGGGAAAAAATGTCTGATATACATTATTTTAGTTTTTTAATTTTTTTCGTTTTAATTTTCCGATACTGCGAACCTGATAGACGTTTGCGTTTATCAGACATTTATAATTAAGAAATAGAATTGCAAATTTACACATTCAGCGATAACCATTCGCATCTTTCTTTTACTTAGATTTAAAATAAATCTACCTTAGATTTAAATCAATATATAGTATCTAAGAAAATTGTACATTAAAATTTCGGTTTACCTAACATAAGGAGTTTAAGAGCAAAACTAAAATGTCTTACATTGGTAAACAAAACTAAAATTTCCCTCCTGTGCGTTATTTCACAAAATCCAATTTATATTAAACACCCTATTATACCGTGGCTTACCGAGTAGAATACTAAACCAATAATGATTTCTAAATCTATATATTTATGTCCAAAAAATAAAAAGAAACCGCCTTGGTTTCAATGAGCCGCCAGTCACACCGGGCAGATAAAAGCGACTCGCCATAAAAATATATAAATCTGGACCCCAATTTCCGATAAGAAATTGCAATCGATAAATGAAATAGTGGTCGTCCGTACGTTGGTCTGATTGTTCCAGTGATTATGCGCATGGTATTGTTAAACTGCGCATCAATTAGGTTGGCATGAGAACTGTTCAGCCACGCTGGAGCACAGTATTCTGCAGCTGAGAAAATCAGAGCGAGGGATGATGTACGCAAAGTCTCCAATTCAGCCCCCCAGGTTATACCACACAGTTTTCGGATGATATTGTTTCTTATTTTTATCTTGGCAGATGTATTTTCAAAATGTTTTTTATACGATAGAGTGCGATCGAGCGTGATTCCAAGATATTTGGGGTACTAGTTAGCTTGCTTGTTGTTAAGATGAAATGCACATACTTTAGTCCTTTACTGACATTGGGCTTTAGTTTCCATTTTTTAAAGTAAGAGTTAAGGGCAGCTAAGCCCTCTGTGAGTGTTCTCTCCGTCTGACCAAGCTCTTTCGATCTACAAGTAAGAGCGATATCGTCTGATTTCGTTGAACTAGTTTTTGGAAGGTCAGAAATATAAAGACTAAACAGGAGAGGGGTCAGGACCGAGCCCTGTGGCAAACCATTATTTAATACCTTTGCTGTACTTTTACTTTCACCCAAGCAAACCTGAAAGTGTCTGTTGCTTATCATGTTATTAATAAGAGCTGCAGTTGTTCGGCACTCAATGACAGGAATAATATTCAGGAATTTGTATATCATCTCCACCCTCCAGGTGGTATCGTATGTTGCCGTTGGGTAGATGAAGGTCATAGATGTCTTAAGTTTCTCTTGAAAATCGGCTTCTTTAAAAGTTGTCAAAGCTGGTCGCAGCAACTTCGATAAGGTCTGAATACCGTTTGCTCAACTGGATTTTTTTGCAGAATAGAGCCGGAGTTTATATGAACAGTTGAGTAGGGAAATGGGCCTAACATTTTTGGGGGTGATCTGGTGATTTACCGGGTTTCAGAATAGCCACAATTTTTGTTTTCTTCAGTTCAGTGGGAAGTGTCCTCGTCTTCAAAATGGTGGAGAATAGGCGAGTCAACCAGTGTTTGGCATTTTCCCCAAGGTGCACTAAAAATTCTGGGTGTATATTATCAAACCCAGCTACTTTACCAATTGTTATCTATTTTAGAGCAACCTCCAATTCGTCTAGAGTGAAAGGTTAGGACAAATTCGATTCATTTGAAGATTGAGTTTTTAAATTTGTTAATTCTTTCTTGATTCTGAAGGTATACAGTTTATCGCTGGATGACATTTCCACTATATGGTTAGCAATGTGATGTGTTGAGACACCAGACTTCTGAGCAGACTTACCATAGAATCCATCCAGTTTACATAGCATGGACCAAGCCTTTCTACTTAAATGTTATTATTTTTTTCCATCTCAGACCAGCGCGCTATCCTTAAAGCATCGAGACTGCGAAGAAGCTCATCTGCAATATCGCTGTCGTCACTTCTGTTATATTCCTCATATAATTCGCATTGCTTATTCCACCCAGGGACATATTCCTTTCTGTATCTACTAGGGATATGTTTCTTAGAACAGCTCCGACAGAACGACCGTACTTCCGAGGCTCCGGCGTAATGAAACCAATATATTTTTCCAGGTGGTCGGGGAAGCCTTGCCAATTTGCCTCGCGAAAGTTCCATCCAGGTCGTAGCACTGACTTTACCAGTGGGATGGATAGTCCGATGATATTCAAAATTATGGGCCTATGTTGGCTATGTGGGAAGCTTCGACATAACTTCTCTCAACGTAGGGATTGGGTGGTCTTTGCTATCATGGGACACAAAACAGAGGTCTGGGTAACCTTTCTGCCAAGCAGCTGATCTGAATGTATCCAAATCCTTCCATCATAAACAATATTAAGGTTGTTATACTCAGCCCAGTCAATTAATTGGTAGTTATACTCATTAGATTAAGGTAGTTATACTTAGCCTTACCACAGTTGTTGTTCCGTGCATACTTCTACTTCTCATGGTGGATATTAAATTCACCAGCACCTATTGATGGATGAGCGGTGATTGGTAGGACAGTTTATGGTCATTCTACATTAGGTGGTTTGTAGATGTTATGGATAAAGATCTCTTCGAGCTTTATTGATACGTTATGAATTGTATCTGTTGTATTTGTTGAAATTAGATGCGCGTGATCAATGTTAACTCAAACATAGGTAGTAACACCATATGCGTTATGATAAGTAGTACCAATAAGCTCTTAGCCATGGATCTTTCCTCTTTTACGAAGATCTTCCTCATTTGGTGCAGAGTTTCTTGGATTAGAACCACGTCAGTTTTTTTTCCTTTATTTGGGTTTTTCGCCACTATCTAAAACTCAAAAAATATCAAAAATACCTGTTCTTATGTAAAGAAGGAATCACTGGGTAAAAACAAAAAACCAATCGGAGACAAATTTCTCAGTGATTCTTTTTTGTAATAAATTTGCCTAACGAACGAAATTTTAAAGATATAAAAATATTATAAAACATTTTTACAAACTTTTAACTTTAACGTTTCGGAGGGTCCTCTCCCCCCGTTTTCAAAACTAAACTAAAAAAATAAATATATATAATGATAAATATTTATTTTTATATATAAATATATATAATGATTCTTTCTTTACATAAGAACAGGTATTTTTGAAATTTTTGGGGTTTTAGATAGTGGCGAAAAACCCAAATAAAGAAAAAAAATATATGAACACGCCACAATTATTCAGACATCACGTCAATGTTATTGTTCAAAAGAAATTTGGACCAATATTCGCTTTTAGCTCGGCCGATTCCTTCTATATTTAACTGGCAAACTCGGACTGAAGGCCCGAGTTTTTCAGTCATTTAGCCCTGGAGAGGGCCTTTTACTAATATTTGATCGTCTTGGTTAATCTGCATGTCTATAGCCAGGAAGTCCAACAAATGGTCTGGTTGTCGAGAGTGTAGACTAACCGTGTATTATCACGTTGCTCAGGGTGCATTTTTGGGGGTTGGGGCTAGTCTACATTACACACCCCATGCTCATAATATTGTGTTAATAAAAAAAATAATTTTTTACGTTATCCTATTAATGTGCGTCGGGTTATAACTACAAAACAATTATTTAGTATATTGGGGAATTTTTGCTTTTATTACTGCAACAAAGAATTAGAAAAGAATTAAAAATGAATCAAAAATGTAAATAAAAAAAGGTTGTTTTTGTAATTCCATTTTAAAAATGGGGTATATACTAAGATTATATCAATAACGTTGGCAGTTTTTCTAATTTTTGAAAAATTTAAAGCAATCAAATGAAAATAACTATCACATTCATGGGATGTGCTTTCAAATTAAAACTGGAACAAAAAACCATTCTTATTGATCTTTCTATTTTTTAAAAATACAGCTGGAGTCACGTCCTTAAGTCCCCTTGATAATTATTTTCGAATCACCTCCTTCAGCTCCTTATTAGATCGAAATCAGTCAGTTTATTAGTGAGCCAAATCAGGATAATATATTTTATATTTGGTGTATTTTATATTTGGTGTTTTGTTCTAAAACAATATTTCTAGATTGAGCAAATGTCAAAAAAAAAACAGTAAGATGTTTTTATCGTACTGGTTTTTGTTTAAACGAATTTTTGGGGAATAATCAAAACGGGTTAAGAGATTTCGTTAGCATTTCTCGTACATTGACATTTATTTTTGTATAATCATTAATTTTTCGAAAAGCATATCTATTGTTGAGGGGATTGATTTAGTAAACAATAGACATCCTAAGCGCTGACGTCAGTGATAGGTGGAGCTTATCGAACCATTCCAGACAAAGGAAAGGTATACTGAAATTCTCATAAGAGAATTTTTGTTCGTCATTTTCTTCTCTTTACAAGTTTAATAAGCAATTTCTCTCACAGTTTTGTAATCTTCAGTATACATTTTACAGTTAACATATTTGAATTGCTCGTAAAACGTTTTTGTTCGGACTTTTTATTGTGTGGAATTAAATTTAAGGTTGTTATTTTGCCCTTCATCAGTGTCAATTTCAGTTTTTTGGGAGGAATTTCAGATATATTTTGTTGAATTTATTATTGGTAAGTTGTTTTTTTACAAAATCTGGTATATAAATTGTATTGACAATGTTGGTGTGTTTTTGCCAGATTGTAAACATTACAGTGAACTAAAAATGTATAGATTTTTTACATGGCCTGCGATTCAACTGAACGAAACAAATGGATACATTTTGTGAGGTGATATTAAATATTTATAAGATGACATGGACGTATAAAAATGATTGCGTAATTTCTAGGCGACAAGATCGGGAACCCTCAGTTTGTAGTTGCCATTTTGTCAACAATGTTAGAAAAATGGCCCCAAGATATTTGATTTTAATATTGAAAGGAAAATTGCGTTTGAATCTCCGGAGAAATGGTATGATTTTTAAATATATGTGGTATAATATGTCCATATATATATATATATATATATATATAATATATATATATATATATATATATATATATATATATATATATATATATATATATATATATATATATATATATATACAGAAATAAGCTTTCCGAAAAATTGAAAGATAACACTAGTTATATTATTTATTATAATTACAGTAATAAAGTAGTTGTTAATGGGAGCCACGATTACCATCATCACATCCAAGGAAATCTTCACATTTTAAAGCGATCCAAGTGTTACTTATTTATATGGACATTGCAAGAAGTTGAAACGGTTCTTATTGAATATGATCAGTCATAGGCAGAAAACTTAGAACTATTGGAAAATTTTTATGTTAAATATTACTTCCTTAAATTATTAGACATGTAGAAATATAATTTTCTTTATTATACAATACAAATAAAATATTAAACTTTTTATTGAATGATACAGACAAAAATAAACTTATAAACTTTATATTAAACCAGTGAGAGACAGAAATATATATACTTTTATTATAAGATAAATTTATAAAATTAGACATTACCTTACACTTATGAACATTTACTCTGTATAAAGAAAAACTTAAAATTAAGTAAAATACTCTTCTACCTTTTTTTCTTAAAGGATACTGAAAATTGGTAAGAGCGACACATAACAGAAAAATAATAGGACTCTCGGACATATAATATTGGGTAAGTTGTTGAAACATGTTAAAACACTTTATTCTTCTTACTGCTCTCTGTACATGAATTCTAGCCTGTCCTATTGTTTATGTTTCATACACCTGAGCCTTGGTGAACTGAGGTGTACTAAAAAAAAAGTGCTAAAAGCACACCTTCAGGTAAAAGATCCTTAATGATGAAAATAATTTTTAGCTTCCAGGAAGCTCCTGACATTCCTCTTGTACTCTTTAAAGTTGATGGTATATCGTCGACATTGAATGTTGTACTATCATGTTTGGAGGGCTCTGCCTCTATTACTGTTGCTTGGAGAGCAGGAACAAGGCTTCCTTCTACATCTTTTTTTTTAAACTTTCTTTTACTAAAAATTACTACCATTAATGGATTTAATGATATATTTAAAATATCATACCGTTTCTCCGGATATTCAAACGCAAACTTCCTTTTAATATTAAAATCAAATATCGTGAGACCATTTTTGTCTAACATTGTTGACAAAATGGCAACTACAGACCAGTGAATTTTTTGAGGGTTCCCGATCTGGTCGCCTAGAAATTACGTAATAATTTTTATACGTCCATGCCATTTTATACATATTTAATATTACCTCACAAGATTTGCCAATTTTTTTCGCTCAGTTGAATCACCAGGAAATGTATATCTACACATTTTTTGTTCACTGTAATATTTACAGTCTGGCACAAAATACATCACCATTTTCAACTAAAACAGAGACACCAATATTGTTAATACAATTTATATAACAGATTTTGTAAAAAATCCACTTACCAATAATAAATTCAACAAAATATATCTGAAAATCGTCCCAAAATTCACAGTCATATAGGCAAAGTAACATAACCTAAAATTTACTTTCACACAATAAAAGGTCAGAATAAAAACGTTTTACTAGCAATTCAAATATGATAATTGCAAAATGTATAGTGAATATTACAAAACTGTGAGAGAAATTGCTTATTAAATTTGTAAAGAGAAGAAAATGACTAACAAAAATTCTCTTATGAGAATTTCAATGCACTTTGTAGTCCCAATTTGTCAATTGTGACGTCAGATTTAGTAGTCCATTGGTTATGGATGAAGTAAAACAAAGAAATCACAATATGTGAAGTGATACGTGTTATTAATATAATTGAAATAGCCTATACGGCAATATTCAGTGGGGGAAAAAAGTAACTGAACAGACCAATTTTATTGTTTTAATTGGATTCAATTTTATAACGTTATGTCAACACACTACAAATTATTTTCAACATAATTATATCATAATTAAAGTAGAATATAAGTTTTTTAAATTGTGAATTTGGAAAGAAATGACATGAAATTACGGTAAATTGCCAAAAATTTAAGTTATAATTTATATGCAGTTCATTACATAATGAAAAATCATGAAATAACTGGCCATATTGAAAACAAAAAGAGGAAAGGACGACCAAACGCATTATCATCTAGAATTCATCATTTCTGGTTAAGCACCTAACATAAATGTTCATTTGGTCGGAGACGCAGATTGCTGTGTGTTCCACATGAGAACCTAGCGGTTCGCATCACCGGCGTAGCCAGGATTTAGTTTGTGCGGGGGGGGGGGGGGGGGGCATTAGTTTGAAGTAAATAAAACAACAAAAATATACTTACATGAAATGAAATGACAAGAGATGGCGTTACTGTGCGCAACGTCCACTAGTTCGGAAATATATTCAATTCAAATGTAATAATTTAACTCTCTTCACTCGTCGTATTTTTTCGGTATAATATTAGGTAATATTTGGCTTATTTGGGGGGGGGGGGGGGGGGTGTTGAGAAACAACGATAATGTTCAACTCTACGGGCCTAGTGCCCTTGGCTTCGAGTTTTTTTCACTCTTCTTTTCCGTCTTTTTCGGTCCAAACCATCATTCTTCCAATCCCTGACTCGTTCTTTCCTCAAATCATTCATCACTTCATCCAGCCATTTCTTCCTCAATCGCCCTCTTCTTCTTTTTCCCCCTTTTCCTCTCACCAGTATTCTTTTAACCTATCTCTTGCCGGGCATCCTCGCTATGTGCCCCAGCCATCTAGCTTTCTGCGCTCTCACCACCTGAAAAATGTTTGATTTTTTGTACAGTTCTTCTATTTCTCGATTAGTTTTTCTAAATTCATTCTGAACTTTAATTCCTCCAAAAATCCTCCTTAATATTTTACGTTCCCAGGCTTCCAGCTTACTTTCTTGGCCTTACCATGGGCCTTAATATTGTTTGGTACACTCTTAGTTTTGCTGCTCTTGTATATTCTTTGCTCTTAAAATCTTTGAAAACGGCTTTGCTTCCTTTCACTAATCGTTCCTGTATATATTTCTCTTCATCTCATTTACATGTTAGTGTTACTCCTAGATGTTCAGTTTGTTGAAGTTTCTCTATCGTATATTTCTTGTTTTCTGCACAATCAGTGACTAAATTAGGGGACAGTTCTCTGGTACAATCTTTCAGTACCATATATTTGGTCTTGTTCTCGCTAACTGTTAGACGATATTCTCTTGCATTTCGTGCCAAAGCCTTGAATACCCTTACTATTTCTTCCTTAGATCTTGCCATCAATACAATGTCGTCGGCATAGGCTAAGCATTGGTGTCTGATACCATATATTAACCCCTTGGTATTGATGCTACTCTCCCTCAGAATCACTTACTGCACTAGATTGAACAGAACTGTGGACAGTCGATCGCCTTGTCTCAGCCTTTTCTTTACAGTGAACTCCTCAGACATTGCTCCATCGAATATAACTTTATTTTCTGTTCTTCTGACAGTCATCTCCACCAACTTCCTCAACTTTTCTGGGGCTCCCAACTGTTTCATTACCCTGCTAATGGAGTCATATGCCTGCCGATAATCTATGAACAGCAAATGTAAGCTCAAATTTTGTTCATAACTATTCTGTTGGATCTTTATTCCATTTCTCTGTCATATTTTCTCCTTCCCAGATCCTCTTTATTAACTCCCATGTTCTTGCCAGCAATGTATCATCACCGTGTTTTCTTCAAGATTTCTGCTGTTATACAGTTTTTTCCAGTTCATCGTTATATCCCTTTGTTTAGTCTCCTGTATTGCCAGAATATCTACCCTGGTACTTTCTCATCTCCCCAATAAGATGTTTCAGGGTTCCTTCCGTAAATGTACCTCTAGCATTCCATGTATCTATCCTAATTGTGTCTGGTTTGTTTTTCCTCTTTTCTTTTTGCATACAGGTTACTTGCTTCCAGTTTCAATCCATTTCGTTGCTGGGTCAGATCCAAATTTCCGTCCACTGTCAGACTTCTTAGCTTTATGAGCCGCTTGCTGTACTGCCAGTTTTTTCCAGTTTGTTTTCTCGTCTATTATATTTCCAGGTTTGGTCATTCACCTAATTTTAGAAATCCCATTTTCACATTTTTTCCACTGGCCCTTTCCGCCTTTGCTTCCTCTCTAATTTTCTTTTGAATATCCCTTTCTTCTCTGGTTAGGTCGTCATTGATAAATATTTTGTCTCCTGATCTATTCGTTAACTTGTTTTTATCCTGCATCACCTCTATCTTGTTTTATTCGCTGCCAAGTTCCACCAAACACGTTTTCATGCCCAATCTTCGTGCTGTTGTTACTATTGGTTTGACTCCTACCTTTTAGAAGATTATTATCTCTTGTGTCTATTGTTAGTCCCTGTCCCTGTGTGACTATATTTTTTCTTCTCTCCTTACTTTCTAGCTTCTCTATTCTTTCATTGTTTAAATTTATTTCTTTCTTCAAATCATTTACTTCAGCCATCGCTGATTTCATTTGCTTCTTTTAGGTATACTTATTTCTTTCTAATACTCTGCTTGTTCTTTCCTTAATTATTTTATTTCTTCCCTTAATGCCTTAGTATTTTGCTTTTGACCCTGCTGTTCTAGTTTAATATATTTTACATGTGCTGGCAGTCTCTTTATTAGTTTCATCATCTGCTTCAACATATCGCTGGTTTTTGATGGGCTTCTATGGGTTTTTTTAAAAATTTTTAAACAAATTCTCCTCTCTCCTTTACATTTTCCTTTACACTCACTTTCCTTTACTCTCTCCTTTACATTTCGCCTCCTCTTTTACATTTTCCATCATCGAATGTATCTGATTCCATCTCGGTTTCCTAACTTCTCCTTATATTCGATACATTTATCGGGTTCGTCTGTTCTTTTTGTACCTAAACTTCTGTTTCTATTCAACGCTTGGCAACGATGCAAGTAAATTTTGCGTGAACCCACCGTTCCTTATTCCCTTATCAGTTTTATCGCAATAATCTAAATCAATTACACATATTGTTTCTAGGCCTTTGTTCTTTATTATTTCAGTTATCGTTTGGACAATTATTTTGTATCACACTGTACCTAGGCTCATACTGTCATTGTGACAAATGACACTAACATTTTCACTGCAAACTCCTTAAAACGAATTAAATACAGGTGAAAACTGCATTTAAGGAAGCAGAAATAACGATGCCGATAGATAAATGAAAAAATAAACTCTATTATCACAAGTATTCAGATTCCCATTAGGGTACCATTTCAACCGAAATATAAAGCAAAAGTTAACGAGGTTAACAAAATATAAAAACATATACATTGCTATCTTTTTTTTAGTTAATATTTTAGGTGAATCAACTGTAGGGTTATTAGCACCTAATCTATGTTACCTATGTTAAAAATAACTTTTACAAAGGCTGAGATGTATTTCTGGTTATCTAATGTGCTATTTGAATGTATTAATATTTTATATCTTAAACATTTTCTTCTAAAAGTTAAAATTGTTCTAGGTACAGATAGGGTTCAATTAAACTGCTAAATATTAATACAAATAATTTCTTTATTTTCTGAAATAAATATATTTATATGTTTCATTTATTTTTCTTTACATTTCATATCTACGTTTATAACTGATTTTTTTTTAACAACATTTTAAATATTTATCTAATTCACCAATAATAAACATGTGTTGTTGACAAAATAATATTTTTTGAAAATTTGCTTTTTTGTGTGTGTTTTAATTTAATTGTCAAATACATCGGCTTCTTTATCATTATTATCCTCATTATCGTTCTTATCATCTTTATCATCATTATCATCAATATCATCATCATCTTCTTCACTACTATCAATCGAATTAAAATCATCATCATCATCATCGTCAATATCATCATCATTAGGATTTCCTTCAATTATGAATTAGTTATTTATTAATTAAATTAAATTATATAATTTTTGTATGCACATTACCATTTTTGCAATAATTTGTTTCGGTTACTTGCTCTGCAATAAAAACAACATACATTATTATACTATGTAATATATACGTAATACATGATAAATTCATTTATATTAACTAGTTTGTAAGGATACTTCCTTACTTTTTTAACTATTAAAAAATAATTTATCGCGTGAGCTTAATTGTTCATTGTGCAAAACATCTTAGTTGTCCGAAAGGTTTTGAATTGTCTTTATAATATTATTATATTATAATATATTTATAATATTATTATATAATATTATTATTTATATTAATTTTTTTGAACAATGACCAATTCCAGTGGTTGTATACAAAAACTGTTCCTATTGCTATGGTTTTTCTTCTTAGGCGATGTTTATGACGTATATTTATGTAAATATTAAGAACATTCTTAAGACTTGAAATTTGTATCAATTGCTGTATGCTCAACATATGGTTATGTCATGTTGAATGTGCTCATAATATTGCTTTAATAAAAAAAACAAATCTTTTATATTATTCTATTAACGTGCTTCTGGTTATGAACTGCAAATCAATTATTTAGAGTTTTGGGATTTTTTTAATTACTGCATCAAAGAATTAGAAATTAATAAACAATTAATCAAACATGTGGATGAAAAAGAAAGGTTGTTTTTGTAATTCCATTCTAAAAATTTTGTATATACTAAGATAATATAACTAACGTTGCCCGTTCTTCTAATTTAAAAATTAGAGGAATTAAATACAAAAAATTATATACAACTACATGGGAAGTCTGATATGTTTCCAAATTTCAATTGAACCAGAAACAAAATATTCTTATTATACTTTATAATTTTTTAGAATACAGTTGGAATTTCATTCTTAAGTCCCCTTTATAATTATTTTCGAATGACCTCAGCTCTTTATTAGATCGAGATCGATCAGTCAAGAATATATAATTTTTTGGCGAACAGTCCGAGGGAGTCAAATCAAGCAAATATGATGTATTTTCATTCTTGTGCATTTTACTGTACTTTTATATTTTTGGTATGTATTTTGTTATTCTTCTGAAACATTTACATATAATCAGATCAGTGAATTTAGAGTACGATTTCTTCGGGGTGAGTAAACGTGAAAATCATCTTGCCGGATTTTGTTTAAATTTACAAATTATGCTTAACAGAATTACACCATAATTAAAGCAAATATATAAAGTTTTGTAAATTGTAAATCTTAAAAAAAAATGCGGCAAATTGCCAAAAATATAAAACTTAATTTATTTGCAGTACATCACTTAGTGAGAAAATATGAAAGAAAAGGCCAAATTGAAAACAAAAAGAGAGAGGACGATCCAGCCCACAATAATCTAGAATTCAGAGAAAAAATGTTCAATGATATGATATGATGATTCAACAACAAATTTCAAGTCAAGCAGTATCCAATGATGTTGTTCCTTGTTCTGGACTAAAGGTCACGCCTAGGAATGAAACCCTGAAATAACACAGCAAACAATTTTTCAGAGCAAAACACCATATTTTACACCTTCTGTATAGAATTTCAATAGCACGAAAAGTAAAAAAGGAGGAGGGGGAAAGCAAAAAAAATCTTCAGCAGCACTATTTTTTTCTACGCCTTCCCACTTTAAAAACCCACGAGCCGCCACTGCCGAAAACAGGGAAAATAATCAATTTGTAAGTACGCAAATTACCTAGTAGATTTTTTATAATTAACTATGGTAGCTGATACTTATATTACTACATTTTAAAGTTTCATCCTTCATGTGAACATATGTGAAGTTTCAAGTTGATCTGTCAATTCATTCGTATAAAAACAGCAGCCTAAAGAAAACGTACCAGGTGTTATTTTTTAAAATGGAAAATATTGAAAATCGTGCAGTGATTAAATTCTTTGTAAAAAGTTTGGTTAAAGTCAATGGAAATTCATAGTGAAATGATCAAAAACAATGGTTTGTAAATGAGCAAGTGAGTTTCAACGTGGTCGTACAAGCCTGGATGGTGATCCTAATTCTGGACGTCCAATAAGTGCAACTACTGAATAAATAATTAGTTATATACGTGATATGATGATAGACAATTGACTTTGAATGAAATTGCTAAGGCCATGGACATCTCAGCTGAATTGGGTTTGAGAAAGGAAAAACAACTTCCGAGTAAAACTTTATAAGCAACCTTTGGATCTTTCGAAAGAAAAAAATAGATTTTAAACGTTGTTTTGTAACTATAGATGAGACTTGGGTTAACCACTATGATCCTGAACTGCGACAACTAACATCAGAGCGGACTGAGCCCGGTTGTTCAGCTCCCAAGTAGCTGAAAGTCCCTAAAATCGGCATCAATTTTTGACATCAATTTTTTGGGATGTAAAAGGCATTTTGTTAATTAATTACCTTCAAACCGGCAAAACAACAACAGGACAGTATTACTCAAACCTTTTGAATCAATTGGATGCAAAAAATTGGTGAGAAAAGACCTGGTTTTGCGAAGAAAAAAACATTTTTCATCAAAATAATGCGCCTGGCTCACAGAGGTGTTCTTGCAATGGTCAAATTGAAGGAGTCAACCATATAGTAAACGAATTGGTGAACCGCTGGAAAAAAATTGTTGATTTTAAAGGAGAATATATTTGTTGATTTTAAAGAAGATACGGAAGAATAAAGTTAATTTTTCAGCAATAAACTTGTTTTATCATTTCCGTTCCGCGAATTTTTTAATTAACCTAGTAAATTGAACAAAAGTGAACCATTAATGGTTCAGTATCTGGTCATTTGGGAAAATAGCCAAATTTTTTCTTTTGTTAATTTCTAAGCTCTTTTTTTTTTTTAGATATCGTTAGTGCTAGATTATTGCTGAAAGTATGATTTTCTAACATTAAGTGATTAACATAATACTATGATTGAGGCCTAATGGCAAAATACTTTCCTGTTTATCCATAGACTTTAGAACACGAACCGTATTCGAATAAATAAACTCCTGATTTATAAAGTTTATTAGTTTGACTTTTGTTTTTAATAAGGCGTCGTAGAGTATTATTAGTTTTGAAAGCAATATTTATATTATTAGCTTTTGAAAAATGTTTAGAAACTAATTTGGTAACTTTCTATATATGAAATTAAATTGTACGTGTTATTTTTGATGTTATTGATAGGATATATTAAATTAATACTTTTATTATAAAATTTTTTATTAATTATTTTCTTTATAATATTTGTTCTTTCAATAATCAATTCTTTCTTATAATTATCTATTGATATTGGGGATTTAATTATTCAATAAATGAATTTAATTATTTATATTACTACAAGTTTTAAATATAGTGGACGTATGGATATAAATCTTAGTTTGTTTATTTACTAGATTTTTAAAAATCAGTCATTTGAGGTATCAGGAATGTCTACAGATTCCAGTAAGACAACGATTTGAAGCACAAGGCGAGCGTTACGAAAGAATGGCTGCTATGCAAACAATGTCAGAAGAAGGTTGATTAATCCTCTCCAATTACCAGATACTAATTCTACATTGAGAACTCACAGCATTTAGTGCATTTAAAATTGAAAACAAAGTATACAAATATAATTTCTTTAAAAACTGTAACAATCTAAAAATGGCCAAATGTAAATCCAAGGAATATAATAAAAAAATTAGTTGAATAATACCGAAAGAGTTCCAGACTCTCATTGATAATATTAGAGTACAAAGTTTAATTTTATAAATATAATTTTATTGGCTATTTATATTTTTAGTCAATCGCTAACTTAGCTAAAAGCTTCGACAACCCTTGGGGGTAGTTACCGCCTGATGTCCGATAATGCTGAGCATCTTTAGAGATGGCTTCATTTCAGTATTTGAAACATTTTCATTTATACTGTGAACAAGTGTTCTGTCGTTCCCGAATAATTCCAAGGGTGAGTTTGTGACTGAACACTTTGGTTTCTATCGATTTATATTACTTTTGAGATGTATTTAAAACTCTATTATTTCTATTTAATGTTTTCATTAATATTAAAAGATTTATATTTAAGTGAGTTTTTCACTGAACACTTTGTTTTCTATTGATTTTCGTAGTTTCGAGAAGTATTTAAAGACTAGTTTTATTTCTTTTTCGTACAGAATACTGTTCACGATTATTACCAAATATTCAAGTACAATTAAATTAAATCTGTTACTGTTATTGATTTTTATTTATGTGAATATCCAAGTGGCATCAGCATATTCATATGATTTAAAATTTAATTGAGAGAGATATCGATGGTATTGTCGCGTGGTTTTCCCTTCAATACTATGAAGTGGGTAAATGCTGTTTTGCTTTTCTGGTATCTGGAGCGGGTACATTGCGCGTTCTCCCTTTGTAACCATTGCACAACTCAGTACCAGAGATTATACCGTAGGGTGTGGTTGCATATCCATTATGTTTTGTTAGCTCTTTTGGTCTGATTATGACATGACATGATGAATTATGATCCTGGGTACAGTTTTCCTTTGATATCCCGTTCATACCCGAAGCTGGCACTGTTGCGCGTTCTCCCCTCAGTGTCAGGAACAGTACCCAGTTTGATATTTGATTATTGGCCGGTAATAGTATCATAGTTTTAGTTATGTAGAGTATCTATATTTTAATTTATGTTGATTGCTATCATACCTATTATAACTGATGTTCTAACGAGTATCTCTCGTTGACTATGTGAACAACCTTGTAACAAAGTATGATTTGTATCGATCTGGTAAATTTAATGTAACAGATAGTAAGCAGAGAATAATCTCCATAATATTAACTGGGATGGCTTAACGGTAATTGCTCTAACTGGGCGGCCAGTTGGGTACATGGGTTTGACGAGCATGGTGGTGGCTTCCAAGCACTGTAGTTTTAACTAGCCGCATATAAAAGTAACCCTGAATACTCCGAATCCATCAAACTATTCTATCTATTACTATCTGTTATTTTAGATTTACCAGATCGATACAAATCATATTTTAAAACAAGGCTATCCAATTACTGAACGAGAGATACTCGTTAACACATCAGTTATATTAGCTATGATAGCAATCAGCATACATTCAAATAGAGATGTTCTACATAACTTCTACAATGATAATATTATCGACCAATAATCAAATATCAAACTGAGTACTGTTCCTGACACCGAGGGGAGAACGCGCAACAGTGCCAGCTTCGGGTATGAACGGTATCAAGGAAGAGCGCGCGAGATACCCACCCAAGGAGCAACCAAAACATAATGGACTATCCAACTACACCCTACGGTGTAACCACTAGTACTGAGTTGTGTAATGGGTACAAAGGGAGAGCGGGCTATGTACTCGCTCTAGATACTAGAAAAGCAAAACAGCATTTACCCACTTCATGGTATTGAAGGGAGAACGCGCGACAATACCATGGATATCTCTCTCGGCGCTTACGTGTTGTTACCCTTAAATGTTGTCGAAGCTTTTAGATAGGATAAGCGAACTTATTGAATGTAAATACAATAACACAACCCAGTGTCCTTAAGCGGAAAATGGAATATAGTCGGTATCTGGTCAAATGCAATAAAACCCATCTTTACGAAAAAAGTAATAAAACTATCGTTTTTGCCTGAGAATGAACAAGAGACCAGAAGATGTAAAGTAAACAAACATATTTCTTATATTTGTATGCTAAAACACCTTCTAAACAAACGATAGACCTATCGTTTTATTTGAGATGAAACCGATGTCTGAAAAATATATTCTAAACAAAAATATTTCTTACACAAGGTTACCATGATTGGAAACCGCCACCATGCTCGTAAAACTCATATACCCAACAAGCTGCCTATTTTTAGTTAGAGCAATTACCGTTAAGCCATCTCAACGTTAAAAAATTTTAAATGTTAAAATGACGAAACTTTAGAAAAATCGGTTTATTTAAATACTGTTTTTTTTACTGTAAATATATAGACGGTTTGAACATATATAAATTCAAATATCAAATATTTATTCAGCATAATAAATAACTTTCTTTGTATAACAAAAACAATTATCTCTATTTGGACTCATAATAAAAATGTAATAATTAATATATTTTCTCAAAATGAATAATTAAATATATAATTACATAGGTTCTACATTAACAATATTTAATATTAAGATAAGATATGTTGGTCTTTTATTTGATTAACATAAAAAATATGTCTGGGAAACTGTTATTTTGAAGTGTTTTAATAAAAAATGGAGGAACTTTGTTTTTAGAAAATAATAAGACTAACCATAATTAAATAATAAGACTAACCAGCCTTCGTTTAATTCCAAAACTCACGTGACCTAAGAATGTGATGAATTCGTATTAATCACTCATTTTCTTACACTACGACATACTTTTATTGGCTTTTTCACTTTTTATAAATAACATTTTCCTTTGAATTATATACACAGTTTAGCACTAGATTTAATCAGTCCTACATTATTTTGACTCTAAAGTAAAAAACAAGTTAAAATTTCGCCATCGGAGCAGATGCCATGGAAGGAAAAAAGAAGAAGAGAAGGGCATGTCGTAAAATTTTATTTATGGAAAATATTGTTAATGAAATGCAAATTACGAAAAGGTATTTTAATTCTCATTTTAAAATATATTTTGTTGCTCAGGAAGCATATAAACTAATAAAAATTACGACGATCAAATCTCGGTGACAACTCGAGGAAATTTTAGTTATATGTTTAATGACAAATAACGTCATCTTTAAATAATTCAACACAAAAAGTGAAAGTTTTAAATAAATCACAAGTCACTTGGGTTACAGGATCTCTCTACAAATGTATTAAGAAAAACGTTATGAGAAAATGCTGAATTATATATATAATCAGGTCATATAAGAATTGTGTTAAAAGTTCATATTTATTTTGAGATTTTTTGAAGTATATAACATAATAAAAATATTCTAATCAAAATAATAAATGAAAATTGTTCTTACTCAGCATTTTTATAAGAATAAATGACCTGAAAGGTTCGATATCACACTGCTTACTGGTGTCAACTTATACACATTTTAGTACTTTTATTCTAGGCAACTGTAAATATTGGTTATTATAAATGGTGCCTGTTTGTTACGTCATGCATTTATAGCTAAAATATTAAAATCTCAACTTTAAATAAGACCATTTTTTTCTTTAAAAACATTAATAGATACTCTTTGAAACATAAAACCGGCATTTGTGATTAATTTCAACTTTTTTTGTATAATAAACAAAGGCCACATCAAATCAGCCCGTGATAACTTATCATATTACAATTTGCTCTAGTTCTATTCTCAAATCAAGAAGTATTGTTAATTAAAAAACCGTCTATTAATTGTAAGGAACGACACAAATGACGTGACATAAAATTAAAGGATTATTTTTTTACACACACACACATATACATATATATATATATATATATATATATATATATATATATATATATATATATATATATATATATATATATATATATATATATATATAATATATATATATATATATATATATATATATATATATATATATATATATATATATATATATATATATATATATATTTAATATAGAGACAGATATACATATCTCTCTAATCATAAATGAGATAGCTTAATGGCAATTACTCTAGTTAGTTACATGAGCTAGTTGGTTACATGAGTTTGACGAACATGGTGGCAGCTTTAACTATCTGGAAATAAAAGTAACCTTGAACACTCAGAATCCATCAAACTATTCTCTGTTTACTATATGTTACTTTAAATTTATCAGATAGATACAAATCTTACTTTGTTGTTGTGCAAATGGTAGAAAGAGAGAACGCGCTATGTACCCGCTCCAGATACTAGAAAAGCAAAACAGCATTTATCCACTTCATTGTATTGAAGGGAAAGCTGCGCGACAATACCATGGAGATCTCCCAATATTTATTTAATTACAGATCATATATTTTCAACAATGATAATTTTATCAATCAATAAGAAAATGGTACTGTTCCTGACATTGGGGGGAAACGCGCAATAATGTCAGCTTCGGGTACGAACGGGGTATCAAGGGAAAACCGTACGAGATATTCACTCAATGAGTTAACAAAACATAATGGATATCCAACCACACCCTACTGTGTAATCTCTAGTATTGAGCTGTGTAATGGGTACAAAGGAAGAACGCTCAGTGTAGAAAAGCACTAGAAAAGCAAAACAACATTTTCCTACTTGAGGGTATTGAAGGGAAAACCGCGCGACAATACCATGGAGATCTCTCAATATTTATTAAATTACAGATCATACATTTTCAACAATGATAATTTTATTAATTAATAGGAAAATTATCATCCTGGGTACTGTTCCTGACACTGAGGGGAGAACACGCCAGTTTCAGCGAACAGTGCCAGCTTCAGGTATGAACGGGTTATCAAGGGAAAACCACACGAGATACTCACCTAAAGAGCTAAGAAAACGTAATGGACTATCCAACTACACCCTACGGTGCAACCTCTAGTACTGAGTTGTGCAATGGATACAAAGGGAGAACGCGTGATATATCCGCTCCAGATACTAGAAAAGCAAAATAGCATTTACCCACTTCATAGTATTGAAGGGAAAATCGCGCGACAATATCATGGATATCTCTCTAAATTAAATTACTACTTAAACAATGTTTGGATATTCACTCACTTAAATATAAATCATTTAATATTAATCAAGACATTAAATAGAAATAATAGAGCTTTAAATATATCTCAAAAGTAATATAAATCGATAGAAACCAAAATGTTCAGTGTCAAACTCACCCTTGGAATTATTCGAGAACGACACGATACTTGTTTACAAATTAAAATAAATGAAAATGTTGCTTTCAAATACTGAAATGAAGCTATCTCTAAAGATGCTATACCATTATCGTACATCGGGCGGTAACTGCCCTTAAGTGTTGTCGAAACTTTTATATAGGATAAGCGAACTCATTGAATTTAAACACAATAACACAACCCACTGTCCTTAAAGCGAAAAATGAACTGTAATCGGCATCTGGTCTAAAGTCCTTTATGTGACAAAAACCATCCTTAATAAAAAATGTGATAAAAATATCATTTTGCCTGAGATGGAACAATAGAACTGTAAATTAAACAGGCATATTTCTTACAATTTGTAAAGCTATTTATTACATAATATATTATATTCTGTAAAATGAATTGCTATTGTATTTATTGATTTAAATGGTAACTTTGAAGTTGAAAAGTTACTTTGAATTTGAAAGAAAGGATTTTGCGATACTTTCACACGGTACCATCTAAGGAAAATATAGAGTTTTTGATTATTCTTCTTCCTGTGATGCTACAGCCGATTAGTGACCCTTGGCTTCCTTCAACCTACGCCTTCAATCGGATCGATATATTGAATGAATTCAATATGAGGCTGTGGCTTCCTTTTTGAAAGGGAGACAGTCCATTTAGCCGCGTTGAGCGATTTTCGGTAGGGGTAAAACTTATGGGTTTGCGTCACCGACATGCTAGTGAAGTGTTGCACCAGACTGGCGACGCCAATTCTGTTTTAAATGTGTTTTAATGTGTTGTCAATTAAACTGTGTTTTAGATAATCATTATTTTAATTGTTTAATTGTAGAATCACTCTGCAGTACAAAAGTGAGTACTTAATATGCTAATATTTTTATTATTTATTATCTATTATTATTATTTATTAAAAATAAAGAATTTTTTTTCGAATATTTCCTATATTCATACCATAATTAATTAACGGTGCTCTGTCAAGTTTTGTTTCAGGCACGAAGGCGGTCAGAATGATGCGGATGAGTTAAATTTGACTCACCGGAATTAAATTTGGTTCACCTCAACCGTTAATTCATTTGATTTTGACCAATGAATTGGGTAGGAACAACATTTGCTCACATTGTGTATAGACAATCAGTCTACATTTCTTCAAAGCTAGTAAAGCAATTCTTTATAGATGAAAACATTGCTATCTTAAAGTGGCCATCGCAATCGCCGTATTTGAATTCTATAGAATACATGGGGGATCACTTGAATCGACATATTAAAAATAAGAATTACTCCACCAAAGAAAATCTATATAGGGTATTGGAAGAAAAATGGAAAAGTATTGATCATGTGTATATTAATAAATTTTTTGAGTCAATGCCTCGACGATGCTAAACAGTTATTAGCAACAATGGTTATGCCACAAAATATTAACCAAATTACATATTATTTTGACTTATTTGAAGTGTTATTTAATTTTGTTTCATATAGATCTTGGTAATATTAGTTTTGTTTATATACTTTTGTCCTGTAAGAATTCAACTTTTTCATTTCTCTTCACGATATTATTTAGATATTTAGATTAATACTTTATATTTATGGAACGTTTACAGTTAGAAATAAGAACATGTTTTATTTTTAAAATAAAAATAACTTTAACTTAGAAATTATAAAAATTCACTTTGTCTAGGGCAGGGTGGTGTAAGATGACGCATTGGCGGGTGATAAGTTGGCGCATTGGCGATTGGCTGGGTCTGGTGTGACGTATGCATCTAACTTCAGTCGTGTTTTGTTGATTATCTGTACCGGCACGTGCTCGCAAAAAAATAAACAATTTGCACACAAAACAATTGCTTCAGGTAAGTTTAAAGATTTCGACCACTTTTGATCTAATTTTATTATAATTTGAGTTATAAGTAGTGCCGTTAAAAAATTGGTGGATATTTAGTGTTTCGACAGACTTGTTGATTAAAATCTTATTTCACCTTAGCTTAACAATCGATATATTTCCAACATTTCATAAGAGATGGCGGTAGTATATCGGTAGTAGAAAATATGGAAGATGACGCGCTAAGATTTTGCGACAAAGGAATGCCAGAATCTACGTTTAGGAGGTTATAAAAAAAAATGTATGTCTAACTAAACTTGGTAGACATGACATTACCTTTTCAACAGAGGTCGAATAAGCCTTCTAATAAATAATAGCTTAAGCTTATAGCGAATAAAGCTTCTTCTTCTTGATGACTCTAGATGCAATGTTTTATGGTATGACCACAAAATATTTAAGGACATTTGCTTATGAATTCGCCGAAAAAAACCATATTCCACATCGGTTCGATCGAGAAACAGAGACTGCAGGTAAAGAATGGATACGTGGTTTTAGCGATGTGGTTACGCGTTTTTGTGAACGACATCTAGATTTGTTAATTGGACAACCGGTGTTGGATAAATATAACTTTCCTCCACATAATAATACTCACTAAAATAATACTAATACTCAAATAATACACACTAAAAAATACACACAAATAAATAAAATGACTCCATTTTTTCGTGCTAGACAATTACTCCTCACATTGCTTAATTAAAGCTGTGAATTTCTTCCGGAAAAATAATATTGTTGCACTGACTCCACATAGCAACTATAAAATGCAGACCCTTGATAGAGGTTTTCACGGTGTTCTTGAGGAGTATTACACTGGGGAGTGTGAGAAATGATTAAAGAGTCATCCAGGACGGGCGATAACAGTACTCCAGATAACATATTTATTTACATCTGCCTATAACAGAGCTGCGAATATTCAATGTGCTGTTGAAAGTTTTACAGTCACGGAAATTTGGCCTTGGAATCCAGATGTTTTTAATGTTGCCGATTTTATGGCAAGTACTCTCGCAGAACAAGAAAATCCATAAGATTTCGCAGAAAACAACACAGTAGAAACGACTAGCCCGGCCGTTGTTACATGACAAGATTTTAATTCAAACAAAGAAGCGACTGATCAGACCGAAAATTATTCTCAATTCTTTAGGACTGAACTACAAATGGTGTTTCAAACTCGTACAGTCGTCACTCACCACGGCTTACCTGAAGCAAACATCTCAACATCAAATGAAGTCAAAGCCAAAAATCCTAGTGTCATTCAAGTATCTATGTTCCATCCTAAAGCAGCCACTGTTGATGCCCAATTTCCCCAATCGAGTCTCTGCACGAATTCTGATTATGTTATAACTACAAATACGGATATAATGCAACCTTGTACTTCAACAAATGTAGAATGCTCACACAATGTGTCAATCTCTGATATACAAAATATTAAACCTTTCCCTAAATCTCAGACAAAAATATGCACTAAAAGAAAATGCATGAAATCTGATATAATTAGTAGTTAAAAAAAAATAGTTAAAAAAAAGTAGTAAAAAAAAGGAGTTAAAAAAAATAGTAGTCAAAACCCAAAAAGCCTAAGAAGCTTTTGGAGGCACCGAAGAAAAGTAAAACAAACAAGGTTTGGACGTGTCTTGAATGCCAAGAAATATCTAAAGAACCCATTACGGAAGACTAATGTAAAAATGACATCGCATAACCTACGCCACCTTATCGGCTTTGCTTAGCCAACTTACCCAATGGGTTGAAAAATATTTGTTAAAATGACTGAACTGTTAAGATCGAGTGCGGAATATTACTATGATCAAAAAATAGGGGGATTTTTCTTTTAAACATTCGCGGGCTTTATGTATCGATACAACCATTTTTTTTATTTTAAGTTGGTATGACTCTGCTTTACAGCTAGCAGAAGTTTTATATCATTTCGCTAGTTAAGTTAGATATTTTAGTGTCTTTTGTAATTGTTAAAAAATTTGGCGTTAATTTTTAAAAATGGATAAATGTACTTGTGCGAAGAAATGTTATGTGCAAAGAATTTTAAAATTTTTTATCTAAAAAACTATATTTATTGTGCTGATGCATCAAAAATGTTAAGACATTTTTACGCCGATGAAGCTATGTTAAAGAAAAATGGGTGGTGGTAAAGGCTCTTTCATGTCATATCATTTCGCTAGTTAAGTTAGAAATTACAGGGTCTTTTGTAATTGTTAAACACATTTGGCGGTAATTTTTTAAGATGGATAAATGTACTTGTGCGAAGAAATGTTATGTGCAAAGAGTTTTATAAAATTGTATCTAAAAAACTAAATTTATTGTGCTATGCATCAAAAAGCTATGTTAAAGAAAAATGCATGATGGTAAAGGCTCGTTTAAATAAAGCGGTTTTTTAATTTTTGAATAAAACATAGAATTTGCGTTGAAGAAGCATAGTGTATGAAATTACACAAACATAGAACATGAAAGACAATATCTGCCAAATGACCACCTCTTGCAGCTTCTTAGACGTCCACTGTTTTGTCAAAATATTGGATGATATTTTTTCATAACCGTGGCTCTACCTCATCAATGACTCCAATAATTTTATTCTTTAGTTCAGGAATCGATTGTGGATTGTTCCTATAGACCTGGCTTTTCACGTAACCCCAAAGAAAATAGTCCAACCCTGTTAAATCACATGATCTTGGTGGCCATTTAGCATCATTGTTTCTTGCAATAACTCATCCAGGAAATATTTCTCTAAATAAACTAATTGTTTTATTAGCAGAGTGAGGTGTAGCGTCATCCTGTTGGGATCACATATTCTCCAGATCAATATTCAGTTCAACCCATATTACTACGAGATATCATCTCATAATTTCGAACACCATTCACAGTTATAGCTTCACTAGCAGCATTCTGGAAGAAATACGGCCCAATTACACCTCCTGGCCATAATGCACACTAAACAATGACTCGTTTAGGATATAAAGGTATCTCATGAATCAATCGTGGATTTTTCTCACCCTAAACGCGGCAATTTTGTTTATTAACATAGCCACCAATTTCAAAATCTGTTTCATCTGAAAAGATGATTTTTAAGAAAAATCATTTTTAAGAAAAATCATCTGTTTGTTCTTTGATCCAATTGACAAATGCTCGATGTGTATTGGTCCAGTGTTATTTGAACCTTATATGATTTCAGAGCTAAATCCTTTCGTAAAATACGCCATGTTGTAGATTCACTGGGTCCAAATTGTTGTGAACGTCGACTAATGGAAATTTCTGAGTCTTCAGAAACATTTTCACGTACCAAATCAATATGCTTTTGTGAACGACCACTACGACTATATATTGCTCTTCTTTTATCTTCCATCGAACCAGTTTCATGAAATTTTTGAACAATTCGATTGATAGTGCTTTCAGATGGACTTGTGCAAATCGTTCAGGATGGATTGTGCAAATCGTAAATATCACGTAATTTTCTAAAAACATTTTTTACTAAACGCACATTTTCATAAAATATTACAATTTTAACGAGGTTGTTGTATTGTGTACGACTCCATTTTTATAAATGTCATACATTACACTTGTGAAATTAGACTAGACCTAGGCAAATTCACAACGCCATCTGTGTTCTATTCAAGAATTGAAGAAATGGCTCAATATGAAAGACTCGTTACAAGGAATTTAGTGATGACATCAAAGCAGTTGAAGATGAACCTCGCATAAGAATATCTTCCACGTCAACCAATGAAGAAAACATTATCAACATCAAAGATTTTGTATTTAGTAATCACCGATTAAGAATTATTTCGATCAATTCAATCAATTTCGAAGAACTATTTAGTCTCGTTTCGTTTCGAAAACACTGATTATTTGAAAACATAATCGTCATCGTTGAAATTGTTGAAAACATGATTTCTTTAGATGACATTCTGAAATGCATAATTACTTGTGATGAAACATGGATCTATGATTATGATTAAAAAACAGTTCAGCTTAGTACTATCTAAAGATGAACCCAAGCTGAAACAACCATGTTAGTCAGTCAATAATCAAAGTCATGTTAACTGATTTTTTTTATGATCATGGTATTGTCCACAAAGAGTTTCTTTCAATTGGTTAAACAGTTGATAAAGAGTATTATTTAACGTTACGCGTCATTTGCGTGAGTCCATTCGAAAAAAGAAAAGTTCAGATTTGTGGCAATTAATGATCTTTTCATCACGATAACGCCACATCGTACGATGTCAATTTTTCACTAAAAAATGACCAAATACCATTCCAAAAGCATCATATTCACCATATATAGCACCGTATGACTTTTTTATTTCCTTGATTGAAGAAACCACTTTGTGAACGCCGTTTTGAATCTGAAGAAGACATTCAAGATAGTTCATTAGCTGTTTTGAAGGAAATATTAGAAGTTGAGCGAGTATAAAAACTGTGTTGAAGACTGGAAAAACGTTGAGATGAGTGTATTACAACCAGAGGGCATTACTTTGTTGGATACACAATAAATTTGGATGATTAAATAAATCCTTTGTGATTTTTAAAATTTAACTTATATAGCCGATACTTGATGGAAATTCATTTTAAATAAATAAGCAAAGATTAATATCCAAAAATTTCCACTATACTTTAAATTGTATGTATAACAATTGTTTCGACACACAGTGCCTTTTTCAAATACAAACTATGCTAAACTGGGCATAGTTTGTATTTGAAAAAGGCACTGTGTGTCGAAACGATTATTATGCATACAATTTTAAATATTGTGGAAATTTGTAGATATTAATCTTTGCTTATTTATTTAGATCATTTATGTTTTATTTAAACAGTGAACTTACTTTTTAATTTTTCATCCGATAAGGGAGTACATTTCAGAAGACCTTGGAAAATTCATTTTAAAATATCGTCGATAAAAATGTTTAACATACGCTATAATTTCTAATTTAACAAGCGAAATGATATGAAAAAATGAATCTATCGAATGTCAAGAACAGTCGTACCAACAACTAACAAATGTTTGTATCTATACGTAAATCGCCCGAACTTTTAAAACAAGTCACCTTACATTCTGATCATAGTAGTATTATACATGTTGACACAGTTAGAACTGTCGAAAAACATCGCCCGCTGTTTTTATTTAGATTTGAATTTTGCCTATTAATTACTTTTCAATAATTTTCGAGTCTATTGACGTAAGATAAAATATGCTAATTTACATATTGTCTATAATAATTTGATTCGACTTGTGCGCTTTTCTGAATAAGCATGTAAAAGAACTTGCTGCAATTGTCTATTCTTTTCAGAATCTCTTTATTATATTGATTTTAGATTTTGTGTTCTTTCTTAATCACAGAAAGTTTTTTATCAGTCATTAATTCATTCAAATAACACAGGTCGACATGATTGAATGACATTGAACATTGGTGAGAATACTCTTTTTGCGTTTCATTTAGTTTTTATTTTTTTCATTTCATTTCATTTTTCATTTTTCATTTTCATTTAGTTTCATTTTAGTTATTAAAACACCTTTTCACAGAAATGGCCTAGCACGTCCCAGTTTCAAGCACCTGCTTCTCCTTAATATCATGGGCCACTTGAAATTATTTATACCTGACTTTGGATTGGACAATGTAGGAACCACAAGACCATAGAAGGGGTAATTCCACAGTATTCTACGAACCTTTAAGAGTAGTTTTATTGTTTTCTATAGTTTAGTTTGTTTCTGTCTCGTTCACAGTATAATCAAGTGTTTAAGTCCATTTTATGTAAAATGGTAAGTTCTAGTTGCCGATTTTGCAAAAATCTAGCGGATAGATATTGTTATACATACGGACGATTTATTTTAAAGCCACAAGTTAGATCTATGTCCGATGAAGTCAAAAAACCCTATCTTTTATATTTTAAGTGCCAAATTGGAGATTAAGATATAAGTTGGGCTCCTCATGTTTGCTGTGTGACTGGTCACGTAAATTTAGTATAGTGGATGCATCGCAAGAAAAATTCTATGCCCTTTGTTGTTCCTATGATGTGGAGAGAACCTACTGATCATGTAAGCGATTGCTACCTTTGTATCACTAAAACAGAAGGGATTTAAAAAAAAGCAAAGGGACAAAATTCAGTATCCAATTTTGCCTTTTGCACTTAAGCCAGTTCCTCATAGCCAGGACCTACCGGTACCTATTGCACCTTTAAACCTGTACATCAAGTTTCCCGGTGATCCTAATTCTTCATCAGGATCTGATCCACAACTTCCTGATTGGTAAAAAAGGTGCTTCTTCTGCCTCTCTATATTAAGTTTGGACTAATGAAAAATGTTGTCAAAGTCATGGACAAAGAAATGTTTTGTAAGTGTAGTGAAAGGATTTCTGGGCAACAAGAAAAATGAAAACTATAAAAACCTCATAGATGAACTCTTGAAAGCCTATGTGATACTAGGGCGTCGCATGACTTTAAAAATGCATTTTTTACTCTTCCATTTGGATTTTTTCCGGAAAATTTGGGTGCAGTAAGCGACGAACATCTATGTTGGGTAACTACTGCTGGTTTATAAAAAGAGATGATGCTCCAGAACTCAAGAGGAAAAAATGAAAGTTTTTCGCAAGTCATACGGTGCCATAGTTTTATTCACATAATCCTCAGTAATGTTTTTGCATAGATTTAACACGTTTTGATTTACATGTTTATATTAAATAATATTAGATTGTAAAAATATGTCGCCTTTTTTTTTCTCTACGAGCAATTAGCTTATCATTTTCGGATTTAGGACTACAAAATACTTCAAATACACCTATTTTTATGAATGTTACCTCAAAAAAGTTTAAATTTGTGTAATGATATGCGTAATTTAAATTTGATACCATCCGTGATCTGCAAATAGTATTAGCTTTGACGATTTCAATAGGTAGCAAATTTGGTGTTTCGATATTACCTAATCTGGCGTACAATAACATATTGCGACCTACGGTCCCCTTGTCCATTGAAAATTGTCCTCTTTTCCATTTTTTTTTTGTAGTCGGAACGCATACATATACAGAGATTATTCTGGCATTGTGTTGGTTTATAATGTATCCACTGGAATTCAATAAATTGAAGATGTTGGTTGATGTAATTGATTCTAAAGGCATTTGTTCACTCTTTTTCCAAGAGTTTGTACTGAAAAAGTTTTTCTTCTGTTTAGAATAGTCAGTCTTACTTCTGAACTCACTTTTTTTGTGATGGAATTCGATAAGTTTCACTGAACTCGAAGAGATTTGCCACTAAAAAAACCAAATCATATATATTAATTTTTCTATACGCGTGTCGCTAACCATGTTGGCATCACGAGGAGATGATTTAATCTAATTCGAAAACTATGAAGGGGGGCGAAGGATTGGTGAGCGAAATATATTTTGCTTCCGGTTAACATCTCTTAGTCTTTTCTAACCAATTCCGACTCTCATCTCTCAGTAGTGTACCCTGTTAAACTGAGTAACTTGGTCGGAGATCTGGTAACGCAGATGGAAATGCTCCAAAGTATAAAGTTTCATTACAAGAAGATTTACCGATTCAGCCTCCAGTTAGATAGATAATATTCGTATCGATACTAGATACTTGTCTGACCTATTATATCTTAGAAGCTGTAGAGCGAGCATTCGCGATTCAGCGATTCAGACCTCTACTCGATGGTTGTGGAAATTGTTGTAAAAACGACGTGAAGAAGGAGAAGGGACTTAAACGCCAAAGATACAACATAGGTCGATTAGAGAACGAGGTCGTATCGCAGAATTTTAGCTCTACCGCCAGAGAAGAGCTGGAGTCCCAGGAGTCTTGCGGTGGATAAGATGATGTGGAACAGGTGTAAACGTGCTATAACAAGGACGGCTTTCGGTTAGTATCGCTTTCCGACTCTCACCTCTCAGTGTTGCATCCTGTCAAGTTGCACGCACCTTACTTAATGTCAAGCGAATCTCCATGTGTTCATATCGAAGGTTATTTGGAAACCAATTTTGAGAAATAGTGCACAATGACTTCGTTACAAATTATAATGAAAATGTTATTACTTGAAAGTTTTGCGTTGAAAAGGAATAGAAAAAGACGCCCAAAACGTGGGTTCAAGAAATCAACGTATGCATGGTCCTCTGAAAAGGGCTTCCTAGATCCGGTCCTAGAAAACATTATTGTTACGAAATTAGAATGAAAAACTGCCGAAAGGATCTTATTATGACGACCAAGGCAAGCGAAATGGACTAAAGATTTAAAACTATTCTTTTGGAATGTATATACTCCCTATTACCAGACACGTTAATAGAGTACAAAGCCGATATAACCGCAATACAAGAAATTAGATGGACTAGTTATGGCATTCCTCATAAGCGGAACTTTGACATGCATTAAAGTTGCCAGGAGAAGGAGCTCGTACTTGGCACTGCGTTCATCCAAGGCAAGAGAAAGAAACACCTTGCAACTGGCCTCAACCCAGTCACCTAGACGATCACACTTTGAGAGTTAAGGGAAAGTTCCTCAATATCAGTATCATAAACATTTACGCAAAATAAAAAAAAAATGTGATGATGAAATGGACATGTTTTATGACGCATACGAGAAATGCCCATCACATGACATTAAAATAGTTATAATAGGAGACGCCAATGCCAAAACTGGAACAGAACCATCTTATGCACAGCCCCTTAGCAAATACAGCCTTCATGATAAAAAAAAACTCAATGGAAACCCACTAATTGACTTTTTCGCATCTAAACACAAGTTTATCAGAAGTACAAAGTTTGATCACAAGAAGATTCACGGAGATACATAGGATATCTCCAAATGACTGAGAATCCACTGAGATAGATCAATACTAGCCACTTGTCTGACTTACTGGATGTTAGAAGCTATAGAGCGAACATCGATTCAGACCTCTACTTGTTGGGTGTGAAAATTAGAGCTCGAACATCAATCTTGAAGAAGAAGAAGGGACTTAAACGGCAAAAATACAATACATCGGTCGATTAGAGGGCGAGGTTGTATCGCATAATTTTAGCGCTACAGTTAGCGAAGAGCTGGAGTCCCACGAATATCAACATCTTGCGGTGGATGAGATGTGGAACAGGTGTAAATGTGCTGAAATGAGGGCGCTAACTAGGGACTTGGAGTGTACCTTGGTGAGACGCTATTTCCGCATAGCGTCTGGTACGATCAAGAATGTTATACACTAACAAATAAAAATAACTATGTTTAAAAGTAGATTCAGCAAACGAATAAAACTTATTGAATAATAGATGCGTTTACGTTTGTTCGTTTGGTTGTTCAGGGTCTCCAGCACTAAAGTTCAAATGAATCAATGTGCCTGAGATCTTGTTTTTTTAATGGTCCACGTTTCAGCGGGATCTAACAATACTGGAGAAACTAAGGTTTTTGCATCTTGCCACACAGCAATTTCAATTAACAAGTTTTTGACAAGTACCCCCGTGATTCCGCAGTCTCCTTATTCAACAGATTGAAAATGTACCTTTCAAAACACCATTTTGGAACATTGAAGAACATATAGAAGACCGTAACCGACCAGTTGAAGATGACTTCAGACAAACCGTCTCCAGCGTTGTGTGGCTTCTTAAGACAAGTGCTATTAAGGAGACAATGTAGCATTGTATTTCAATTGAAAATGAAATTATTAAAAATCAGTCTTATTACTTTATTTATACACCTCGAATAATAAAACAACACGCACTAAAATGTTATATATTGTTCAATATTGAATTCTTACAAGAGCTACGATACCATTGCTAATATCTTGATTTTTAAATTATCACTATATCGCTAACTGCTAAAAAAAATATTTCTGTTCTTGTTGTGGTTGTCTGGGTCATTTTGATTGTGGATTTATTCTTGACACTTGTCTTCACTGTATAAACTTATATATTTATCTCTTGGAGGAACAATTTTAGCCTAGGTCTTCCCTTGAATTAAGTAATGGGTGTCCTATTTTCTCTTACGCGCCAAATACAGATTGCGGAGGAAGGGGACTGGTGTGTAACGGTTGACGAGCTTTTTAAGTTTAGTAGTGTTTTACGGGACTACAGCGATTCCTACACTATTGTTCGGCGTCTATAGAGCACATATTTTAATTTAGCGACTATGAGAAATGTGCGAACTTCATCAAGCTTTGGGTGCGCAAGTTTAAAGAGACTGGAAACACAGTGTCGGAGAAATCAACTGGGCGCAAAAAGATACGAATAACGAGCACGAATCGCGTTCGCCAGTCTGTTAGATTTGATCCATGAGTCTCTACGACTCCGCGCAGCTTCTCCATATTTGCACAGATCCTCGATTCAACGCATTATTTGCAAATATTTACATTTTCACCCCTACAAAATTGTTATTGTGCAAGAGACGAAGACCTATGATCCAGCTAAAAGAGTCGAACTCGAACTGAAAAATCGTTTTAGGAGCTTCAATAACATATGTATATCTGATGAATCTAATTTCCATATCAAAGGCCACGTGAATAAACAAAATTGCAGATATTGGGCTTCCAATTCACTGGGATTGCATCAGAAACCATTACACTCGTCTAAGGTTGTTGTTTGGTTTGATAACCGTGGTCGCGCTCAAGATTATAAATTCCGATTGTAATTGACGTATGACCAGAACTTTTGGCTCCTTGATTCAATACTTGATTGGCTACAACCGCAACACATTTTTCCAACAAGATGGAGCAACTTCCCATGTCATGATTGATTCTTTAGCAGCTTTTCACGATTTATTCCCTAAAAGAATGATTGGTCGCCGAGGAGACAACAACTGGCCACCGAACGGTCCACATTTAACACCTACTAATTTTTTCCTTAAAAAGCTTAAAAAGTAAGGTTTTCAACTTAAATGTTAGTTCAATTACTACCCAAATGTTTTGAAGCAAAGAATAACTGACGAAATCCACGTGATTTCAATAGCGATGCTCCAGCGAGTGATTGAAAATTTCAGTTCCAGTCTAAATGAGTGTGAAGAACCGGATGGTGCGTGTGTACGGATGGTTGTTTTTCATAAATAAAATGCAAAAGCTACTCTGTAATTTAACAGCAATTAAACAAGTTTGAATTAATTCTGATGTTTTATTTTTAAGTATTAAAAATGAAAAACGAAACATAATTGCTAGGTCATCTGCTTTAGCTGTTAATCGAAGTATGTTGTTGTTTTTGACTTTTCTGGGTGACAGCAGAGATTTCTAAGTACCAAAAAAGTAATTTTTGGTAGACATTTTAGTGTCTACATATCCAATATAATCTGTACTAATATGTTTGATAACCTGAATTATAATTGTTTTAGTTTGGTGGGGTTCTTTTAACCACTTGCCAGCTTCATCTCCATAATTATTAAAAAATCGGTTCACGTGACTAGCGGCGTGATAATGTCAAGCCTACTCGACGTTACTAGGAAGATCAAAAGTCCAACTACTTCTCAATATATTCGTCCTTTACATCACACTGTGCGTATATTTTTATTGGTAATAAAGGAGAGCAGGTTTTGCTGGAATTCTTTGTGGTTTTTCATTACTCATGTTTATTATATTAAGCAGTTTTCTAATATATGTTTGTTGATGCACCATTCTGAATAATTTAAATTCTACAAACTGTAATTTTTAATTCTTAAATGTACCGCTGTTTTAAATATGTTTTGCAGATAATAAGTCCACTAACAGCACTCTTCGTCTTAGACTTTAAAAATCAGCCATCCATGTAAATACATTTCGCGATTTACAAATCCACCCTCAAACATGCATTGATTAGTTTTAAGTTGCAAAAAACAAAAGTCTAATGGAGGAAGGTCTTTCTGGAGGACATAAAACCTCTCTGTCTGTGTAATGTGACTGTCTGTGTAATGATATTCTTGGCGTAGCGTTATATCTGGCAACACTGTTAGCTTTCCCTTTAGAATACGCAGGCCCACTTATGATGCGTCGTCAATACGACTTTGAACTTCCTAGAGCATGGGTGGCCAATCTTTTTGAGAAGAGTCCCACTATCTGAAAAAAAAATTATGCGTGCGATTTCTAACTTTTTCAACATACTAAAAGATATAAAAAGGTTTTATTTAATGAAGAATACATCTAATCTAGTCTTAAGATTAATAAGCATTTTAAACATAACTTAAATTACTACAGTTACTTGGGTCTAGATATTTCCATCGGTTCATCTTAGTTTTTGACACATTTTGCGTAATTATCTGATGTGACTACACTGCACTGTGCCTTGCTTTTCACTGATCACTACACTCCTACACAAGCTCAAAAGAATTGGTTTTTTTGAGCCGTCGCACTAGGTCTTGATTGTTTAAGAATTGAAATACTTCAACGTTTGGATTTTTGTGGAGCCTCTTCTCATGAATCCTGTCTATTTTAATTTCTTCTCTAAGTGTCCTCACTTGTAGTTCACGATGAAGATCTTCGTTCCGAACATACCAAGGAACATTGGCGATACTTATTAGCACTCGGTTCTAGAATATTTGAAGGCATTTGTAATTACTTTCTTTGGTACAACCCCATAATTGAAGGCCGTATGTCCATAACGGTTTAAGCACTTGCTGGAAGACCAGTACTTTATTTTTGATAAACAGCTGGGAATTTCTTCCCAACAGCCAATACATATTTTTATATTTGGGTTTTAATTGTCCTGTTTTAAGTGTAACATGTTCTTTTGATTTTAGTTTGGCATCCAAGTTAAGACCCAAGTATTTGGCTGTTTTTTTTCCATGGAATTGTATTATTATTCAATTCCAATAGGTGGTAATTTATTTTTCTGTTCGTGAAATTAATATGAACAGATTTATTTTCATTTAGTTTTATACGCCATAGTTTGGTCTAAGCGTTTATGTCGTTTATGGGCTTTGGAGATTGACAGTTGTTTCTTCTATGACGTTTCCAACTGCCAATACTGCAGTATCATCAGCAAATGTGGCTAGTTTGATGTTTATTGTTACTGGAACGTCCCATGTATAAAACAGATAAAGCACAGGTGTATAGGCTAAGTATGGGATTTTTATGCAAATAGCACATTTTTTTTCATGTAAGTCTGCGTAGTGGATATTTAAAAAATAATATAATAAATAAAACATAAGTACTAACTTAGGTTTTATTGTTAATAAACATTTTTAAAGGTTCAAAAGGTAAAACGGTAAAGTGTTAGGTTTAGAGGCGCATCAGCAACTAGGCTATTTAACGACTGGACCTACAGCTTAACGTGGGTTCCGAACCATGGTCATCAGCTTCCGACAAACCCAGGCCAGCACCCCCCTCTGGCTATAAATCCTTGGTTATGTGCCTACCCATAAGTCTATCAGGAAACCTACCGACTGGCGAGTGATCACCGTAGAACACTTCTCAGAAGGCATCCGGCCTTACCCAGCCTTTAACTGGCGTTACTGAGGGGTAATTCGTTGTCGGATTTTACACTCTTGCCTAGAAACAATCACAAACATTTAGGAAGTAAACAGACAGAAGAAAGAAAGAAAAACAACCATCCGAGCGCTGGAATCGAATCAACTACCGCTCCAATGCGGTTTCGGCATAGCAGCGGCACACCGCTGCTCTTACCGTCCGCACCGAAGCGACCGGCTTTATTGGTTCAGTCAGTTAGGTTATGTATAAAATACAAATTAATAATTTGAAAAATTTAATTCTAAATAATTATTAAATAGTCATTACTTAATTAATTCGGCTTTTGAATTTTGTAGTTTTTTTACCGAGCTATCTAACCTAACAAAATTAGGTGTTTTAGGTGCATATCAGTACCTACAAAACGACCCACGACCTACCCTTAAAAAACGAGCGGCAAACATGCATTGGTTAGTTTTAAGTTGCAAAAAAAACCAATGTCTAATGGAGCAATTTCTTGTCTAATTTCCACTTTATTATATTTACTCGAAGTATGTAAATACAGTAATGAGACTGTTGGCGTAGCGTTATATTTGGCAACACTGTTAGCTTCCCCTTTAGAATACGCAACCCCACTTATGATGCGTAGTCAATACGAGTTTAAACTCTCTAGATCAGGGGTGACCAACCATTTTGGGGGCCACTATCTGAAAAAAAATTATGCATGCGACTTCCAACTTTTCCAACATACTAAAAAATATAAAAAAGTGAAAAAATGTTATTTATTAACATGAGTACAAACTTAGGTTTTATTGTTAATACATATTTTTAAAGGTTCAGTCAGTTAGATTATGTATTTATAAAATAAAAATGAATAACTTGAAACATTTAATTCCAAATAATTATTAAACAGCCAGTTCATAATTAATGTGACATGAATTTGGTAGTTTCTTTACCAAGTCATCTATATTAGGATTAGTTCTTGAAGTTGCTAACAAAATTAAGTATTTTAGATGCATATAAGTAAATCTTGATCAATATTTTGATTTTATTATGTTCATAATAGAAAACATATGTTGATCCAAACCTACAACAATATCTGACAGCCAAATCGTGTAAATTTGGAAAATTGCTTCTTGGTACAAATTTCCAAAATTCAATATAATTTGGATCACATGCAGTTGAAATAAGTACCTTATACCAGGTGTCCAAAAATATGGTGCATATTCAATTACTTTGTTTTTTGCTCCTAGGTGGCGCAGGACGCACTTGTCATGTTAACTTTACATAGAAGCTTGGTTCAGGGAAAATTAGTTGTCATGGAGCGTTTCACCGCATAGCAGCGTGCTTTCTGTGTTCGCGCGTATTATCATAACAACAATTCTCTTATTACGGCACACGTTCAATGTTGTTTGCACCCCTGCTCGACCTTGAACGACCAGTAGACGGTAAATTTAGAGTTGATACTGTAGCTTTTGATCCTTTAACTTTTTATCCATTTATTTATTAAATTATCACTTGGTGCCTCGTTTATGTCGTGTAAATTATACTCGCTCCTATAAAGACGACGAGCCGTAATAAGCGAATTGTTGTTTTGATAATACGCGAGAACACAGAAAGGACGTTGTTGTCCGGTGAAACGCTCCATGGCAACTAATTTTCCCTGAACCAAGCTTCGATGTAAAGTTAACACGACCAGGGCGTTCTGCGCCACCTAGGGGCAGAAAAGTAATTAAATATGAACGACATTTCTGGAAATCTGGTATTTGCTCTTCAGTGTAGTATGGTGCTGTAGGTCAATAATTTTGATTTGGATTTTGAGGTGGGTAACAATTAACGTCTTGCAGAGAAATTAAAAAAGGATTTGTAAAAACATCAGCATTTTTTTATCATCTTAAAAATCATGAAACAGCACCGAAAGAATAAATGAATCTGGCAAAATGGATACTAAATTTTTAAATCTATTATAGTTCGGAGCATTATGACGTTGGTAAATCGTTTTTTCATTAATGTAAATTGTGCTAATCTTTTTTCTCCAAAATCGAGATAAAAAGAAACAGTTTGTTCACAAAAAAATATATATTTATGTATTACCAATTAGGGTAGGAAAACTACAATCTTTTTCCTGTAATCTTAAATTTCAATTATTTAATTGTCCCAGAGAAAGCTGAGAAAAGCTAATTCCCATAGCCAATCTTAAGTAGCAAGCACTCACTGGATATTTTAAAACACACTCCCTCAAATTCCAAAATCTCGCGAGTGCTCTTCCTTTGGAAAGCCAGCGCACACTACAATGAGGGAGTACTCGCCATTCTCTTCCGTTTCTACCGAGAATAGCCCACGAAAGTGTCGTCGATTCAGAGCTCAAGCTCGTATTTTATTAAGACAGGGTCACAAGAGACGGCAGGTTTAAGTCCTTGGCACAAATACCTTTTTGATGGATAATATAATGATTTTTTAACTTTTTTTAAAACTTTTTTTCTCAAATAATTTTCAAGCAATGTAACAAAACCTTTCACGCTGCCAATCATGCAAGGCGCTCCATCTGTGCAAACACTATCTAATTTTGTCTACTCTACTTTCAATTCTTCTATTGGAACCTTTGGTGTAAAACATTAAACTTGAAGAGATTTACCACTAAACACCAAAACACTTTTTTGAACTGCTCGACGCACGTTTCGCTAACCATGTTAGCATCATCAGGATCAAATCATCTCCTGATGATGCTAACATGGTTAGCGAAACGTGCGTCGAGCAGTTCAAAAAAGTGTTTTGGTGTTTAGTGGTAAATCTCTTCAAGTTTAGTACTTTACTTTGTTAGTTAATTTCAATTGCATTTTTAAGTTCTTTAAAAATGTCCTTATCTGTAGTTAAAACTAATTGGCTCAAATCAAGAAGTTCTTCCACAATATCAAAATTAACGTTCGTGTAACGCCAAATATGCTTAACTGCGTATTGTCTGTAATGTCACAGCTTTCATCCAAAGTTAATGAAAAGTATTTACAATATTGCAGTCCAGAGACAATTTATATGCCAACATCCTGGCCCATGTCACCTATACTTCGAATGACGAATGGTATTTTTAATGGACATTCTGGGCAAATATTAAAAGGCTACTTTTTATTATCTCCTTTCCGTCAGAAAAGGGTTTTTTCTTGCGGGCTAACAATAGAGAAAGTTTATAAGAAGCCTTCACCATAGTTTCCATTTCGTCATTTCTCTTCTGGAACCAGGATTGTTGGCTGGCTAAGGATTTTTTTTTATTGATAAATTCCGTTCGCAAGTTGAAATCACTATGCAGTTGCTGTTGAAATCACTATGCTGTTGAAATCACTATGCAGTTGTTTCGGCACTGCTACACAAATTCCACATTTCAAACAAACAGACTTAAAAATATTTTGTGTAAACGTAATTAAAGTATGTGTAAACAATTTTCTTTTCGATGTCCAAGGTTTACTCATGGTCATAGTGAAAATGAAATATTTAAAAACACGACGCTCGACGCCAAAATTTAAAAACAGTTTAAAAAAGTTTAACGTCTTGCTCAGCAGTTTAAAATCAACTGATGCTCTCTCTCCCAAGAATGGACAATCATAGCAAGACATAAGCAAAGCCAACGTAGTGCCTCTTTCCGGCCCTATTGTATTATGTTTATGACAGGGGTTTTATTGATTTTGAAGAAGTTCCTGAAGACGACATTATTATTTTTTCAATTTTTAATTTATTTTTAATGTCTTAGCGTACCACTGTTAAAACATCGCCGTGCCACACTGTGGCACGCGTGCCGCGGTTTTATCACCCCTGCCCTAGAGTCACTTGGTGGTCTGTAATACTTCTTTTTGTAAACCGGATTTTTCTAGTGCGTTCTGAAAATAAGTTATAACAATTTCGAACAACGAGTCTTGTCACGGGTAATGGTATGTTTAAGAAAATGATCGATCAGTTTTAATTCATCCTGAAAAGAGATGTTTCCTGGCTGTCCTTTTAATTCCGAAAGATTTTTCGGTACCATTTTCGCGCAGATTTTCATCTATAATATTATTTTGTTTCTATGACAGTACCTTTCACATTACAGTAGCCTTTACACAACAGTACGACAGTACCTTTTACACAACAAATGATGTGTGAAGTTTTGCTTTTTCCGCATGAAGGAAAGACTTTTTTGCAACAAATCGTGACTGTCGACGAAAAATGGATATATTTCTATAATCCAAAACGCAGAGAGTCATGGGTTGACCCAGCACAATCATCAATATTGACTATAAGACCTAATCGCTTTGGGAAGAAGGCAATGCTGTGCATTTGGTGGGATCAGAAGGGTGTCGTGTACCATGACCTTCTGAAACTAGGTGAAACAGTTAATACCATACGCTACCATCAATAAATGGTCAATTTGAACTATACATTGACCGAAAAGCAACCAGAATGGGCTAAAAGACATGGAAAACTCGTTTTGCAGCATGACAACGCCCTATCACACACATCGAAAGCTGTCAGAGACACCTTTTCTGCACTTGACTGGGAA
Source organism: Cosmopolites sordidus (assembly GCA_031761425.1). Taxonomy (NCBI): domain Eukaryota; kingdom Metazoa; phylum Arthropoda; class Insecta; order Coleoptera; family Curculionidae; genus Cosmopolites; species Cosmopolites sordidus. The sequence continues at coordinate 1,266,900 of JARFXV010000801.1, forward strand.
CTCTTGTCCACCCACCGTGCTCATCAGACTTGGCCCCTTCCGACCACCATTTGATTTCAGCAATGTCTCACGTCTCACTTTCCCTGAAACAATTACGAAGATGTCGAAAAATGATTTGGTTACTGGACCACCTTCAACGATGTACGTTTTTTCCGGGAGTACATTCATAAATTTCAGAGAGATGGGAAAATATGCAGCTAGCGATGGTGCATACTTTGAGTGAAAATTAATTTTCTCCCAAATTAAACGTGGTTTTAAGAAAAAAATAAGAATTATTAACCGCCACACCTGGTAAATGTTACTGGTACAGACTTGTCTATGTTGACTTTAACCTTCTATTTATTGAGTTAGACGATGTTATGTAATTCATTTTGTAAATCCCTTGACGATTAATTAATTAGAATTAATTAGAATTTGGGTGGATTGATATCCCCATAAAAATAAGTCGAGCGGCGTAAGGTCAGTTGAACGTCCAAGGTATTCAACACAACCTATTTGGGCAATCCATTGGATCGGTAGAGTCTCGTCAAGATAAGCCCCTACGTCAAGATGATAGTGTGGAGGTGCACCATCTTGTCGAAAATAAAAGTTCTCACCATCAAAAGCTTCCCGAATGCGTGGAATCACTGCTATCAATAAAGCGTGTATACGTTTTTTTTGGACACCCTGTAGTTGTCTTCCATAGTGAGTAGTTAGTGTCTTCTGTAGGTGATAATGACCCCAGGTAATCCGTGGTTACTAGTGCAAAAGGTATTTATTAATAAAAATAATTCGGGCATAAATTAAATTCAATAAGTTTGTTTTTATATTAAATGGCCAACAATAATATAGATCCTATTTTGGAAATCTGTTTATAAAATAATTAAAACAAATTTTCTTCTTCGAGGCTAGCAAGGGCGCGAATATCATAGCAAAAACCAGGGGTCGCCAACCCGTCGATCGCGAGCTACCGGTAGTTGGCGTGGACAATTTCGATTGCTTGGTATACCAATTTAGGTATCCTGTATGTAGAAAATGTCTTTCCATTATTATATTAAACAAGTTTAGATAGCTCTCTCTATTGGAATATTATTAAAGTAGCTTATATTTATTATCTTGTACTTTTCGAAACTAAATCAAAAATTTGTTCAACTGTAAGTGAACCGATTATGGCTAGATCCTCGTCTATATTTTCGAATCTTTGTATATCTTCGTTAAAATGTTTTGGTATGTTGAACTGGATTATCGGCTCACTCAGTGGTAGATTGTCTTCACTATCAAACTGATCCGTTTCTACTGTCTGATTATTACATAGTCCCGCGCGACGAAAATAATATATTGTATAGTTGCTACTGTTACCTCTTTCCAGGCTTTTGATATAAAGTTCACTGCTTGTAGCATGTTAATCGAGGTCTTGCGGACAGTTTTGATCAGATACATCAAAATTTTCCCTCTACAGTGACACTTTAGGCTTTTAATCACACTCTGATCCATTGGCTGCAAGATACTGATTGTATTAGCTGGGAAAAATTTATAACCTGATAGGATAACATAAACAATAATACCGATAATAAATATTTACTGCTTCTAAATAGGAACACATTTCTTTGTAATAGAGTATGACTGTTGCGCTATAAAGAGTTTATCAATGTGGGTTTTAAGGAAAACCAACCAAATTGTACTCACTTCTATGTTATAGGGAGTTTATCGTTACAAAGAATAACGATATATATAGTTTACACTATATATATATATATATATATATATATATATATATATATATATATATATATATATATATTACTATTATTCACTATTACTATTATTAGAGAATAATTACTATTATTCACGTATGGGCCCTGGTGGACCATGCGAAGTACAGTTAGAAGCGTTTGTTGTTGTTAGCCTTCCTTTGCGCCCATACCGATTTCATTCTTTCACTATGAGCTTTTTTCCTTTCGTCAGACCAAGTTGTTCCGCTTTTCCTACATTTTTCTCTCTGGCCAACCTCCCAACCGTTAATCGTGTGTCTGAAACAGTTTCTATCCTGAATTTCACCTTGTGTAATATTTGCTGATCTTAGGTTCTCTTTAATTGCAGCAATCCGTTTAATTGTTTCTATTTTAGCTCTACTCCTATTTTCATAAAATTCAACTAGTTCTAGATAGCCCACCTAGATTCATCCGTGTCCGAAAAACTTAAGTCTACTTTTTCTCATATCGCTATGTATATTTGGATATTGCTTGATTTCTTGGTTTTCTCGAAGTCGGTATGTTTATCCTATTATTATTGTATGTCCTATTTATTTTTTTGGGGCCTAAGATTTTTCTTATGATTTTTCTTTCTTTCTTTTCAATCTCCTCGATGTCTTTCTTTCTACTAAAAATGAGCATTTCTGCGCCATATAGACATTCTGACTTAATAACTGTGTTGTAAAGTCGCAGTTCTGTGTTTTTAGATATGCATTTTTTGTTGTAAATATCTCATAAAAGTCTCAATGAAGTTTCCATTTTTTGACATATAGCATTATTGGCCGCTTTTTCCAACCCGCTTTCCATGGTTATTTCACCCAAATATTTTAATTGAGAGACTCGTCTGATGTTACTATATTTTGTTTTTAGAAATGGTGTCCTTAGTCTGTTGCAAGTCATGTATTGTGTTTTTTCAAAGGAACTTTGGAGTCCTACCTTTTCTGCTGTTTCTTTTAGGATTTCAATTTGTTTTTGTGCCGTTAATATATCATAAGCTAAAATTGCTAGATCATCAGCAAACGCCAGACAATCTATTTTGATCTTGGTTCTCCCCAGTTTAGTGGGTTGGTCAATATTGAGGGCCAAGTTTTTTACACGCCACTCCTGTATTACTTTTTCTAGAACACAGTTAAACAAGAGTGGCGAGAGTCCATCCCCTTGTCTCACTTCATTTTAATTTCGAAAGGCTCTGAGATGTCACCCATGAATTTAACTTTTGACCTTGTGTTAGTTAGTGTTGTTTAATAATTGCTAGCGTTTTCAGATTTAGTCCACGTTCTTTCAAAATTTGGAATAAAGATTCGCTGTCAATAGAATAATATGCTTTTGAAATCCACAAATGTACAGACGAGTTTTTTATTGTATAGTTTTTGATGGCTTAGGATCAACTTTAGATTCAGGATCTGTTCCGGGCAGGATCTGCCCGGTCGAAAACCTGCTTGATATTCACCAATGTTAGGTTCTAACTGTCCCTGTGCTCTGTCTAGTAGACATTGAGATAGAATCTTGTAACAAACTGGGAGAAGAGAAATCCCTCTGTAGTTCTTTACATCCGTTCTATCTCCATTCTTATGTACTAGATGGATTAGAGCATCTTTCCAATCGTCCGGTATCCGTTCGGTTCGCCAAACTTCTTGTGAAATTTTGGTTATTTCCTTGATTGTACCTGGACCAGCAGATTTTAAAAGTTCTGCAGTGATTCCATCTTCACCGGAAGCCTTGTTATTTTTAGGTCGTTTGATTTGCCTAATTATTTCATCTTCATTCGGTGGTTATGAATCTGGGTTTCTTTATTTAGGGTTCAGTGTTGGTAATCTCTTTAAGGGCTGAGGACAGTTTAGTAGTTCAAAATATTTGACAAGTTCTTTGCAATTGTCTTAGTTATTGAGAGCTAATTGTCCGTTTTCCTTTCGGAAGCAAAGACTTTGGGGTTGATGGCCTGTTAATTTAGTTTTAAATGTTTTGTAAAAAATTCGGGTGTTATTTTTTTGGAATTCTTTTTGTTTATCTATCGAATTCTTTTTGTTATTATAGTGGAAGTTGATTGTTTTCATATTTTCTTTTAGTTTATCTAATTAGCTTCGATGTTTCTTTTCTTACTTCCAAAAAGATGTTATTGTTTACTTCTGTTTTTTGACTGTTCCACTCTTTGAATGCTTTATTTCGGGTTAATACTGCTTGCTTATAAACTTCATCTCACCACGGATGTGTAAAGGGACCAACTTTAGGGCTGTTTTAATATTTTTTTGTTTCAGTTCTTGCCAGTTCTGTGCTGGTTGTGTATCAAGCTCTTGTGTTAGGGTTGGTTTTATTTTCGTAGGGTCGAACTGTGGGATTAGTAGTCTCTTTTGATTAAGATTTAGAGGTTTTAAGCTAAGTTTGATTCTAGTCAAGTCGTGATCCGTGTCTATGTTAGCTCCTTTCATAGCATGAACATTCAAAATCTCTTTATAATTGGGGTACGAATTGGGGTTTTGTTATTTTCTTCTTAAAATGGGTTGACATTATTTTTAGATTAAACTGCGAACATAGTTCAACCAATCTTCTGCCATTTTGGTTGGTTCATTTATGAGCGGGAAAACTATCGACTGTTTTTTGTACCTTCTTTATTTCCCTAGTTTGGCGTTGAAATCACCCAGTAGGATTTTTACATAGGAATTTTAGAAATAGTATCTGGCAGAATTTTCTAGGACTTATTTACTTTTTCAGGATTAGATTTATTTTCTTCTTTAACTGGGAGGTGTGCATTGATTAATGTATAGTTTTTGTTAGCACACTTGAGGGATAGTGTCATAAGACGATTTTTTACTGGCTGGACATTAGTTATAGAACCAAGAATGGTTTTTGAGATAGTGTAAGCAACATCGAGATGTGTTATGTGTTTTTGTCCGTTTTATGTTTAAAAAGTCTATAGTTGCCGAAGTCCAAGGTGTTATTATCTGTTAACCTGGTTTCTTGCAGTACTACTTTGCCCCAATTCGTGTAATTTTACTGGACGCAGGAGTGTGTTGATATTTACCGTTTATTTACCGATATTTACCGCAAAGAAAGTTTTTGTTTTTGGTTTGAGAGGTTGGCCAGAGGTCTCCGACTTCCCCTGCAAAATTTTGCGTTTAAGCCCGGACCCCCAGAATCCGAAAGTCCGGTTGTACCAGCAACGCTGGCAGAGGATTGTTTACCTCCTGGGGTCATTTGGTAATTACTAGAACGCTTCATCTTGTACTTGAAATTAAAAGTTTGAACCATGGCGGTTCAGAGGTTAAGATTGGAGGGGTTAGTTTCAGAATTTAAATCTCAGTCAATCTAAGTCAGACGATAAGTGGATTTAGTTTTTATCTTGCTTCGTGGCTGCGTATTTTGAGACATTCGCAGCTGTTCATTAATATCTAATGGAACTTTTACTATCCACCACCTGTGGGCAACTTATCACAGGGAGTGTGATTTATATATGAAGTACCAAATATAGTTTTTTTATATAAATCTAATTTTTGGTTTCAGTCTTCAATAAAGCATATTTGAGAGTAGCTTCGATGGATACAATAGTAAAAGGATTTGTCTCATAAATTTCATAAATCCCATAAATCTCATAAATACCATAAATCCCATAAATCCAATAAATCCTAACGTATTCGGTGACGATGACTTTATATCAGTTCCTGTAATTAAAAACTTAACATCACGAAATCAAACTTCAATGAATAATAACATAGCAACCGCAGCATTTACTACCACACATGTTACGAATGAAACCGAAGCTATTGCTAGTTCTTTCATAGTATTCTGCACATCTTAAGTCCAGTGCCTCAAAAAATTTAGAAAATAAAAAGACGTTCCAAGAAACAACACTCATAAATATTGACTGCTAGTGCTTTAAAGCCAGAGTTAGAACAAAAGAAGAGGATTAGAAGTTTAAAAGAGAATAAACACAACAATAATAAAAAAGGAAAAGCCTTAGCAAATAGAAAAACTATCAAGAGAAGACTGTTTATTTTCAGTAGCGATGACGAAGTTCTTTTAGCACAATTAAGCAATTATAACGATTATGATGACATAGACATAGACAAAGGAAATGGTAATACGATGCTGTTAATGACCTTTGCACTATATGCGGAGAATTCGACCGGGACAAGGAAGTATAGTTTCGTTATTGCAGTTGTTAAAATTATAATATTAATATATATATATATATATATATATATATATATATATATATATATATATATATATATATATATATATATATATATATATATATATTACATGTTATTATATATTCTTATTACATCCTATTACTAACCGACAGAATAGTACTAACCGACAAAATCATGCACTGTAATACCTCATATATTATATTGCTGGACAAAAAGAAGAAAACACCATTCTTAATCGACAAAGCTGTTCCACACAGAACATTCAAAAGGCGGCTGAACAAAAAGTACAATAGTATACAGACCTCAAGCTAGACATAAAGCGGATATGGAAGTTGAACCAGGTTCATAGTGTGCTATTGAAAATTTGAACAACTGGGGGGGAACAACAAAGAACCTGAAAAATAACATCAAATTTCTGGGACTAGAAGAAAATCTGTTTAGAATAATGCAGAGGGCGGTAATCCTTAATACCATATTCAGCCCGGAAATTTTTGGAGGAATAAAGTTCTTTTGGCTACGGCCCGTACTTCATTAAAAATCCAGCTTAATTGGGAACAAAGATAAAAAGGAAAATAATAATAATTATAATTTTATTTAGAGATAAATGTTGACTGAATCGTATATCGTCTATTATTTATAACGCACGGTATTATCAAACCGAAGCGCGCTATTCTCAGACCAGTTTGATAATGCCGCGCTTTCCAAGATTGTTTTACTTCCTACATTTTCACATGGGTTCTGTAGGAATTAAATATTCCATTACAAGTTGGTTGCCAGGTAAACTGGTAAAACCCTCTCCTACTTCTACCGGCCGCTTTCATAAATTGTGAGTAATTATGAGCTTCTTTGGTGCTTCCTTTTAATATTGTTTCAAAATATGTATACTTTCTATGTTGGTTAAACATTCGTCCTCTGTATTTATGATCAAGGTCTGTCTAGAGTCAATGATTTTTAGTGTCTTAATGTCAGTGGCGGCTAGTGGGTTTTTAAAGTGGGAAGGCGTAGTAGAAAATAGTGCTGCTGAAGAATTTTTTTTGGTATTTTTACATTCTTTTTGAACTTGACTCAAATTCAACACGGACGTGGGACGACCGTTAGTTTTTAATTCAACTTTTTCCTGCAAACTTAAATTAGTCATTATTAACTGTTTTAAATGAGATACCTTCATGTCTGCAATTAAAAGTTGATTATTTTTATTTAAAAAGTACTACTCAGTATGTATACACGTGGCATATCCCAAATCAAAACAAGTATTCACGAGGCGAACGAAATGCGCAACGCGAGACATATTAAACGCTCCGTACTCATCAAATCAGCGTTTAAAACTAATTACCGATATGCTCGGTCGCAGGGAATTTACGTCCAAATCGCATGTTTTAGAAAGCAGTTAAACCACCGAATCTTATCATCCAACAAAACATGTAACGCCAACGACGAGATAAGATGACGGTGGCGTATGGTCGCTGGAGGTAATCGTCCGACCAACGATGTAAAAATTGTGGCGAGAGGACGGAATTCCGCATTATTTGGTGTGATGGGTCGGCAGACGTTCTTTTACATTTGGAAATTTTAATTTTTAATAATATCTTAAAATGAGTTAAAGGAAAGAGACCGAACGGAAATAAAATATGGTGTTTTGCTCTGAAAAATTGTTTACTGTGATAAATGCTGGAGGGGCACCGCAACACCCTCTCTCACGAGCCACTACTGCTTAATGTTCTGGTAGAATTCTTTTGTTGTACGCTTCTTTTTCTCTATTTACGTTTTTAGATACTCCCGTTTTACATGTTTGGCCTCCCTTCTCAGTCCCTCGCATTCTTCTTTTCTGTGCTGTTGTGGGTTTTTCGCTTTTTTTATTTTTCCTTCATTTCGAGCCCCAATTTTCTCCTCCATAACTTTTTCTATTACAGCTTTTATTGTTGCCCATCCATCGTCTACCGATTCTGCTACTGCTTTAAAAGTCTTTGGTATAAGCATATCACTTAGTCTAATCAAATTCCAGAGGTGCAAATCGATGACTGAAGTAATAGTAAAAATTAGCGTCTTTGACATTAAAATGATTGTGCATAAAAATGAATTTGTGTCATAGAAATAAATAGTAGGCCAAGCGCTTTACTTAGAGCTTTTGAAATATTTGAATTTTGAATTATTTTACCATGACGACACAATACATCTCTCCTTAGATAGTAGAGAGTGTTTTGACACCAATAAATCCATTTCTATTGAATTGTTCTGCTAATGTTACAATGCGAAATGCCCATGGCAGAATGGTTAGGCGATAGTAGGTTCAACTTCCGCTCACCGTATGGATGTTTGTGAATGTGTCTAGATAAGAGTGTAAAATCCGATAAGGAATCACTCCTCAATAACGCCTGTTCGAAGCGGGGTGAAGTCGGATGTTTTTCGAGAGGTTTTCTACACTGGTTACTCGCCACTCGTAGGCTTTCGACAAAACTGTAGGTTAAGCATAAAACCTAAGGTTGAAGACCCTATGATGTGCTAATTGGGGTTAATCGATAGCTAATGCTCAGGATTTGGAGTTCACGTTAAGCTGTAGGTTCAGTTGCTAAGTAGCAACCTAGTGTGCTGATGCATCTTTAACAGAAACTAATCAATCAGCTATCTAGAAATATTATCGAAGCTATGAAAACACTCACAGAAGAGGACCCTGAAATTGTTGTTGCTTAGCTTACTGATATGACAATTTGTCCATTACGTAATTTTTTAAAGTTTATGATTTTTGTTTGTGTTTCTACGAAGACTACGCATTTTTTATATTATCTTTTATAATGATGCACATATATAGCAATCTAACCATAACGCTGACTATAAAAATATCTTATGGAATAAAATAAACAATATTGTTATGGCATGAAGTAACAATTGAAACCGCAAGTATAGCTGGCTTAACCAAATTTAATATACATAAATTACACGTTTCAATCAAACAGCGATATTTCACTACTTTGAAAACCATGTACATTTGTTATATTAATCAATTTTGATCTTCACCATAATAATTTCTCCTGAATATTTCCCAAACAAATTAATTTAAAATCCATTCCTGCTGTGCAACGTTGTCAAATAAAATATTGCGCATCAAAAAATTGTTATTTTCCAATAACGGGTATCCGATATAATGCTTTAAAAACGCACTATAATTTAATTTTTGACGACTAGTTATATATACACAAAAATAGGAAAAAGTTTCATGTCTATTTTCATCTTGTAAAAAACGACTTTCTTTACAGTTTGACAACAGTGCAATTCCTTTTGATTGAGCGGAGACCCACCGCAAATTGTCGAACATATCAAGCGCGACTGTGTTTATATATAATTCTTATTTACCAGATTTTTTCCCAAAATTGGTTTACGGTTTCTTAGTGACAGTTCGTAATAAGTGTTCAGTGTTGTGTGAAAATGTCCGACAGTGGGACTCATTTTCCACCGCAAACGTATTCCTCCATTTTCAATTTAAACGCCCTGGCTGAAGTAAGGAACGATTTTTCAGGTTATGTTTCGTCTCGCGCACGAATATAAATAAACAAAAATTCTGTTCTTGTCCGAGGCTGGAAAAGGTTAACGGTTCATGCATCTATTAAAGCCTATTTGCATTAATTGTTCCAATCATCGAGACATTTTCCATCACTTATTTGTAACACACCTAAGTTGTCTTTGCATTGGTTGATATTTGGGTCATAAGCCCGAAAATATTTTTTTATAATAAGACAAATAATATTTGTATTATTAATTTACATTTTGAATTTATTACTTAAAAAACGATTGAATTGTAAAATACAAGGGAGTGTATGTGTTAATGCTGATTTTTTCCTTTCGATTTTAATTTAATATTCGGTGTAATTTCTAGGAGGATAAAATTGGAAATTCGAAAGAAAATGGAGTAAAGGAAAAAGAAAAACAACCTTTACTAGATTGCTTTATCACATCGGTAAGTTGTCTATATTACTTTTTTAATTTTATTAAAATAAATGGTATTAGTACGATATTTTAGTAATATCTAGATAGTACATTGTAATTATTTATAAATTTGGCTAAATCTCAAAAATTAAGAGGGAGTATATTTTGGTTTAACATTTATTATATACAAGCTAACTTGATTATATAGTTTATGTATTTTTTGGCTTTATTTTACCATTAACATAGTCGGTTTTAGTGACATGTTTACTTAAAATTGTTTACTGAGTTGACAGTTTATTAAATATGTCCCTTTATAAATGTTAATTGCTGTTTTTCTGTATTTCCTAAAATTACAAGCAGGTATAGAATTGGGTTTTTAGAGAGGTTTTTATTCATTAATTTGTGTTGTGCATGGACTGTTATTTTGTAAATTCTTGGATTTTTGCGGTGCTTGTTGGGAATTTTGTGAAAAAGCCTTCTTTGGATTTTTTTTTATTTATATTTGTTCGAATGTCAGTGTACAGAGAGTGGCCGATAAGTAAGAGACCGATTTAAATAGACTATTTTTAATGCACCAATTTTTAGAATTTTTCGTAATTTTGTAGAACATGTTTGTAGACCATTTAATCATGATTTCAACTATGTATTCTAATTAGAGATGAATACCTAGTAAGACAATTACCGAGGTAAAATCCTGAGCTTTGTTACTGAAGCACTTACTGATGGTTGTCATTGTCTATTATTCAATTGGAATCTTAGAAAATCCTACCGAGATTTACTAAAGACCACTCTTTTCCCGTTCGGTTAGAGTTTGGTGCAGTCTTTACTATCAGGAAATGAAGAAAATCTCTGCTAAACTGTTACTGTAGAGCTGTACAGAAGTATGATCCAATCCTTTATCGATCCATAAATTAAACGTCTTAGGAACATAGTGGTTTAATATTGGTTAAATACAAACTTGACATTTTCAGAGATATACTTCTAGGAAGGCTAATTTTTATTTAACGACACCATTTGCTCCACCACAAGGGTGATCAGATTTGACAGCATTCCCAACAGTCTTTTATGGGTGGTTAATATTTAGAATTGGGGATTTATATCACCAAGAATATGCGAAAAAATTGCTAATTAAAAACTAGCAGTATCCAGGCGTGGGCATTTTTCTCGCATTATATTGAACGTTTATGCGTATAAGAAAGTATTTTCTTTTACATAGGAATATTATAATTATTTATCTGTTCGTTAAAATCTAAGGGTCTAAAATTTTGGAGAACAGCATTAATGTATTAGTGGTATAATAGTAAATATTATGCGTATTGTTATAGGATGTTATAGGTTTGTTCCAACACGAAATCCTGAATTGATAGGCGACTGGTTCGTGATAAGCTTTGCGCGTATGCGTTCAAATTGATCGTTACCAAACAGCCATTGTTGGAACGCTTCTCCGACTCGGTTGACTCGGGCGCGAAAGAGAGTTTGCAAGTTGTAAACCTTAACTTGTTATTTGGTTCTAATTTCAGTAACCAACAGTAAACACTTTGGTTTCTTAAAGAATGATGATTTCAGTTCATATTTGCTTGTTTCCGACTCTTCATCAGACGAAGAATGTCCGAGAATGTCTCAATGAATGAAACAATGTCCTGAGAAGAAATGAAAAATACTTAGGTAAGTAAACTTAATCATTTTTTTAATGTGGTTAGAAGGTTGGTGGTAGTTAATATTACATATACACATGTCTAAAAATTTGAAATATTTACAAATATGATATCTACGCCTATGATACTCTAAAAATTGTGATGGATATTTATTTTAGACCGTTTTTAAATGAAATGCAAAAGTATTGTTTTGCTGATAACACAGGTTTTTCGATTTTTGTCCTTTCCGTTGATATTAATATTTACATATTATTTCAGTTCTTTTTCAATTTTCAATCAATCCGTTTGAAAATGCCTAGAAACATGATATCTCTTTTTTTACAGATTAAGAGTAATTGCTTTGTTTCAATAGGGCTTTAATCAAAGTGATATCGCGGAAATTGTAGGTGTTTTCCTGTATTGAAAATTCATAAAAAATTCCAATTTACAAATGACGTAAAGGATCGCCTCAGAAATGATAGAAAACGATGTACAACAGCTGCATAAGACCGGCAGATACCAATGGTAGCTCGAAGAAGTCGTCTGGAATTTACAAGGGGTATATCAAGGGCCCTTGTTAGGCTTAAAGGGGTAAATCTTTCATGACAAACGATAACACGCAGACTGAAAGCGGTAAATTTGCATTGCAGAAGACTTTTACATGCTCCCAATTAATCCTTCAAAAAATTATGTATTATTACAATTGACTCGAGAAATGGTGGATTATAGTCCGAACTGGAATAACGTGATGTTCTCCGATGAGACGAGAATTGGCCTGGTTTCTGATTCACGAAGAACATTAGTTTGGAGAGGTCCAGGTAGGCAAGCCCGACTAGAAACTCAATCATGTATCCCATTTTGAAGGTGGGAGCGTGATGTTTTGGGGTGGTATTATGAGGGATATATGGACACATCTACTGGTCCTGGAGAGAAGAGTCACTAATATTGTGTACATCGAAAAAGTTTTAAATCTTGTTGTACGTCTATTCCGACGCGCAGTGGGCGACGGATTTGTTTTCAAGAATGAAAACGCAGCTCCTCATTGAACAGCAGTAGTACAAAATGTTCTTGAAGAGTAGGAAATAACCAAGTTAGGGTGGCCAGCAAATTCCTCTGACATGAATATCATTGAACATGCTTGGAGCTTTCTGAAAACACGCATCAAGAAACGAAACAAGCCCCTTCTTACCTTGCGAGAACTAAAAGTTTCTGCTCGTGATGAATGGGAGGGAATTCCACAAGCCCAAATTGATCATTTAATCGACAGCATGCCAAATCGCTTACTGGCATGTATACAGACCCATGGAGGAACTACTGCTTTTCAATTTTTGTTGCAAGTTGTCCTTTTTTCAAATTTTCTGTTTATTTTAAATTATTTTTAAAGGCAAAAAATTTTTAAATTATTTTTTTCAGAACATTGATACATTGAAATTTTTTGACTCCAAAATAATATATCAATTTTACACACATCGGTCATTTGGGGTTGAGTTTATTTGGTACCAGTAAGAATTGTAATAAAATGATGATTGCGTAAACGAGTAAAAGAAAAACTTAATATCAATAAAAAAGTGAAATTTTTGAATATTCCAAACTTTTGGTCATATGTGTATTTAATGCTGCTAGTTTTTAGAGAGTTTTTTTTTAGTTAAATAAGAGTCAAATATTTTACAATTTAAAGTTGTCACAAAGTCGATATGTAATTGAACATTGCTTTGGCATCCTTAAGCAAAAATTTCGCCAGCTTTACCTTGTGAAATTATAAAAAATAACTTTCATCGTTCAGTTCATCCGACCAACATTTTACATAACATCACATTAAACGATGACTTCACTGCTGATGCCGTGGAACTAAATGAAGAAGCAGTATTTCTACACGAGGAGACCGAGGAAAATGAGGATTTTGAAGATTTTTTGTAAATTAATAAAATGAAAATGCTGTATATTAAGAATTGTTTCATTTCAAATCTTTTTGATGACCATATAATCCTAGGCACTATTAATCAGATGTGCATTACAATATATTTTATATAACAAGAAAATTATAAAATATAACTTTAAATTATGTTGAGTTGAGTGTTTATTTCCCTAACATAATAAATTACCTTAATAATCAAAGTATTGGCCATCGTTAGCTGTTTATTTTTCCCATCGTACTGTTAAAGAATGGATTCCGCGCCAAAAGAACTTTTGTTTTTTTGAGGCCAACAATTCATCAAGCCAAATTTTCAGTTTTTCGTAAGAATATAAGTGTTGTTCTGATAGTCCGTGCTGCATCGATTGAACTAAGTGGTAGTTCGAAGGAGCTAAGTCCGGTGAATACGGCTGGTGGTGTAGGACGTCCCCTTAAACGTTTTCCAAATAGTTTTTTACACATTTTGTGTTGTTTGGGCGTATTGTGGTCCTTTAATCTTAATGCTCGGTTCAATTTTATCAATTGTTGTTGGATCGATCGCCAGTAATCCCCTACTATCCCACTAAATAGCCAGCAAAGCCTTCTTTCCATGTATATTGCGCACTGGTTGTGATGTTGAAGGCTGCCCTGGGTCTGCCTTTAATTTTTTGCGCTTTGGATTGTCAATGGATTCCCTTTTCATCACCTGTCACAACTCGATGCACAAAAACCTTTTCTTTTTTGCTTGGCCAGCAAACTTTTACAAGTGGTTTTTCGTCTTTCAATGTCTCTCTCCTTCAATTTATATAGAACCCATTTCCCTTCTGGATCTTTCCCAATGCGTGTAGACGTTCGGAAATGGTGGATTGGTTAACATTCAATGCTTCTGCCAATTGTTTGAACGTATAAATTGAGTATTCATCCAATAATGCTTTCAAATCTGCATCTTCAAACTTTTTCGGCTGTTAGGGACGCGCCTTGTCTTTTATATCAAAATCACCACCTTTAAAGCGTTCACAAGTTTTTTGGGTTAGGTCGTATTCACCATAAGCTTCAACCAACAATCGATAACTTTCAGCAGTCTTTTCTTCAAATTGAAGAAGGTTATTAAACTTCGCCGCAAAACGTCTTTTTCTGATACATAATTCGACATATTCAGAGTTATGAAAGACTAAGTTTTTTACCCATTGATAATTAATAACGAACAGGCTTTTGATGGTTAATGTTTACTCTGCAAAATGCCATCATTAGCCATCGTGATCATTAGCCCATACCAACAAATGTATTAGTAACGCAATCTCTTAGCAAAATTGACATTATTAACCGAAACATCTATTAACTTCTAACTTTTCTTCGTATTCTTCTTGACAAAAGAGTCGTGACCTCTTGCCAGCATTCTGTGTTTTCTGCTTCTATGACTGCATATTGGAGAAATTAACCAGTTAGGTTTTTACTTTAGTCTGTCCATCTTTTTGGAGACCTGTTACGTGATCTAAATGCGATGGAGCCTCCATCTGTCCCGGCAGCACCAGAATTTTTAAATTACTGTGATATCTGCGTTCAATATGCCCTAAGAATCTTAGCATTTGCTCATTAATAATTTAGGATAGCCTTGTGAGTTCATCAATTTCTTCAATAATCGATGCGTTTGTTCGTTTAGCACTCCACGCAATATGAAGAACCCGTCTCCAGTACCAAAGTTCAGGAGAATCAGTAGGCTTCAGTTCGTGTTTCTTAATGGTCCATGTTTTCGCAGGATATAGTAATACTGGAAAAGCTAAGGTTTGTACGGGGTTTTTACGGAGTTTTTTTATGCGTTATGTCCCGATCCCTCCAGATATTATGCGAATTTTATATCTTCTGATGTCATGAGTGTTATCGCCCTCGTTCGATATTAAAGCCCCGAGAGAGGAATTGGCTTAGTATCATAAATTATTCTATTTGACAGATGTTTGACATGTTGTTTTGATGGTTGATAATCATTATTATCGATTCCTTCTTGTTTATTTCTAATGCGTAAAGACGGATGTTATCCTTCATTTTTTGATAATTAAGATCAGTTTCTGGCCGATATTGCAAGAAGTCTAGTGTCATCGGCATATCTGTAGTTAGTTATTTAAATACCGCCAATACTGATTTCCGATACTGAGAAGTTTTGGAAATTCTGCAAGAATTGGAAGTTCCGATCTTCAATTTTCATCACTGCTCTATTTATTTTCGAATGGGTGACAAATTATACCATCAGGTGATCTGATATTCTCATTTCCTACAGAATTCGCTATAATTTATCCCATTTTAGATGATATTCCGATAATCAATGAAAGAGAGGATTACAAGTCGTAAATAATGGAAAAAGCCAGAGGGCTTTTTCGATTATTGGTCGAATGTTGAATATCCGTTCATGTGTACCTCTCCCTGGAACGAATCCTGCCTGCTGTGGGGGATTTATAAAATGGCAGGAGTGTAAGCGTTCGTGAACGAGAATTTTGCTTGCTTATGGAATGAGAGCAATAAGGCAGTAATTTTCGCATTTCTCTTTAGGCTTTTTTGTGTAAAGGTATAAATACTGAGATTGACCAATCTTCGGGCCACAATCCAGGTCCCACACTTTTTGGCAGATGTGCTTTTGGCTGTGACTCCATCAAAACCTGGGGCGTTATCATTTTTTAGACTACGTATAACATTTTTTATTTCTACTTTTAAAATATTAGATTTACATGTTTCCAAATTAAGTATGCTGGGATGAGTACAAACCCATCTTGGAAGAGTTTGCTGTGCAATATTGTTTCCATTCCCTTAAAATGCCATAGATATCTGTTGTTTTGTACATTCAGTGTATCCATGTACGTGATGTATATTGTCTTCAAGCCTTTATAGAGGTTTTTGGTGTTGTTTGACATACACAACCTCCTATTTAATTTCACATAATACACTACCGGGTCCGGCAGGGAGGTGTGGTGTTTTTGAAAAAAATGACACATTCTTATTTTTAAACGAATATTAAAATTTATTGCTTTTATACATTAGTACTATATTGCCATTAAAGTATTCATAACACAGTCAGGTGCGAAAAATCACATCAGTTAGGTGGAGTTCATTTTTGTTGAGGCATTCTTGTAGACGGGTAGCAAAATCGTCCATACTCATTTCGAGCATGGGATAACAGGAGTCGCTTGTGTTTACTGTTTATGGGGCTACTTAAAATCCAAAGCTTACGTATTCTTTTATGGCAATATACCACTAATGTCTAAAATCAATAAATTTTGATAGTCGTTTAATAATAAGAACGCGTCATTTTTTTCAAAAATACCATACCTCCCTGCCGGATATGTAATTAATATTTTTATATAAATTATTATAAAATTTTTTTTCAAATTTTGATTTATTTTCATCATATAAATACTGCAAATTATGTATGTATTACAAAATACCAATTACAATTATGTAATATCACCCCTGGATGGGGAAATCGGTAGCTATACGCATATCTGACTAGCAATTTTGCCACAATCGACGGACTGCCAGAAACCGATCCAATTCCGGGGTGGCATGCTCACGCCAGTTTGCTGATAGTGGGGACGTGTATTGGAACAAACCTTATGTGTTGTGTAATAAATTAATATGTTCAGTTATTGTTGTTGTTTTCAGATTTTGAAAACATTGCCAAACATCTACTGACAATAATTTAACTTGATGTAAAATAAACTATATTCTAGTAAATTCATTTATATTTAGTCTGTTTATTGTTAAATTTTCAAAAACATTAGGTGCATCCTAGGAGAATGGAAGGGAAAGCGTGAATAAGTTCCATATTAGACATTTGATGCTTTATGGGTTTCAAAAGTATAACATTGCAACTAATGCTATCAATGTAGTTTATCTTGGTTGGTTTAAAATGGGAAAAATCTGGAAGACCTATTGAGTTTGATAAGGATCTGTTGTTGGTTGAAATAGAAGGTGATTCCAAATAAATCATCTATAAATCATGCACAAAGCTTAAAGCTTCATGGTTTACAATACATCGATATTTAAATCAACTGAAGAAAGTGCAAACAGAATGAAACTGGGTGCCATTTCAACTTTCACTTAAAAACAGCACTATGTTAGGCAGAGATCCTTTTAACATATTGTTATTGAAAATGAAAAGTGTATCCTAAAAAGAATAGCAATCCAGATAAGAAAAAACAATGGTTAACACGTAGGTAAATCGTAGAAACTGAAGAAACGGCATTTGTATTTCGTATATAAAGACTAGAAAATAATATATAAAGATGAGTTTTTAAACTAACACTCTTATTTATGCCATGTTCGCGCACTGGTGTTTGACTATGTTTGCTTAAGGACCAATTCGCTGTTATAAAGCAAATTATTTGTTTGTTATCAAATTATACAGTATAACTTACTTAAACAGGGCTCTTAAAGGGACCTATTATGGATGCTGCTCACTATGAGGCCCTTGACAGAGACAAAAAGAATATATGAGTTGTAGAATAAAAATGTCTTAATTTATTAACTGCCTTATGTACTTTTCTATGTACACAGTCTATCCAATGGAATAGCTGACTGGTTGAATATTCCCGTAAAAAGTATTACAGTGCGCCACTATTCTCCAATTTTCTCTAATTTGACTCCATCAGAGTTCGAGCTATTTTTAAAACTGAACCTGACTGACACAATTTTGGACAGCCAATCGATTTTGGTCGCAGCTTTGAAGGCGATCCCTAAAAATTATTTCAGACAGTGGGTTTTATAAGGAATCCATTTATTAAAATTATAAATATATAGCGCAACCATGTCGTATGGGCAATATGTACGGTGTTGAGTGTTTGAAAACTGTATCAATATTACGAGGTTTATTCTAAATTATATTGATTTTTCCGAATGTAACTGTATAGAACTATACTTCTATAGCGTTTGTCGAGCATGATTTAGACCGCGTGTTTTTAGAGGTGGACGAAATTTTAGAGGTGTGCCTTTAGTTGCTTGTTTTTACAGATCAAGTAAAGCAAACATGTTTAGACGGTTTTAGTTAGAAGTTTAAGATGTTGTAAGATGAACTTTGATTCAGAGGGTTAAATCCTGACGGATATTCAAAATTAGTTAGATTCCACTTTAAAGGATTCTTCCTTTTTGGTTTCGACGGCAAAGAAGTGAGCTGCTGAATTTAATCTTGGTCATATATCCACTGAAGATGGTGATTGTTCGAGATGTCCAAAAACCGTTGCGATTCATAAAATGGTCTCTGGTACGCGAGCTTGTTAACATTGTAAATTTTTCGATAGTTCGTAACTGCAGCGTAAAAAAGCCTTCGATGAATGAATACTTCTCAAGACTTTTTAGATTTATATAAATGCTATTCTGCTAAGTTTCTTCGGTGTTACAGTAGATGAAATATGTATTGGTCATTATATGCCAGATATGAAATCAGAACAGATATGAAAGTGCGCCAAAGAAGGCGAAAACGATCAATCTACGGGAAGAGCCATGGTTACGGTTTTCTGAGATTCTCATAGTGTGATGATCTTAGACTACCTGGCAAAAGGCAGGACCATTAATGGGAAGTGTGACACTTCAGTACCGGTCCAATTGAAGTGTGCTATTCAGGCTGAATGTCCACACCGAGCCAAAAAGATGGGTCTTGACGACGATAATTTTGCTGTATATACTTGGAGTTGTGGGAAAACCTTATAGTATATACTTTGAAATGCCACCACATATACCGGAGTCGCCTGATTCCGCTTCTACCGTTTATTTGCTTTTCCAAAACCTGAAGAAATGACTTGTTGGATGAAGATTTACCTCAGATGATGAGTTTAAAGGTGAGATAACCGTATATTTTGCAGATTTGAACAAATCGCATAATATTGAGAGTATTAAAAAGTTGGGCATCGATGGTATAATGATTACGTTATTTTTAAGTATCAGATTCCACATCAAAGGTGTATGTAGTAAAACATCCCAATTGAAGCTCAACAATTTAACGAGTGGTTATGAATTATCATGATGAAACATGGCGCTTTTTCTGTTTGCTAATGCTCTCTGGTTTTCTGCAATTACTGCCTTCCGCCGAATTGTGAACATTAGAGGTTGGTGGTTTGGTTGCATGGAAAAAGTTCAAACTGTAAGGGACCTTTTCAATCCCACCAAATGCAAAGCATAATTTTCTTCGAATGAAGGCTGTCTTTTGCCTTACTTAAACCTAGGGGCCGGTCGCGGTGGTCTGGTGGGTTAGTCGCCTGCCTGTCAATCTAAAGGTAGCTGATTCGCTTCCAGCGCTCGGATGGGTGTTTTTCTTTAATTCTTCTGTTCGTCTTACTTCCTACCCTACACACACATTTATATCCACTCACCACACCCACACCCACACCCACACATACCTAAATGACTGTGATTGTTTTTAGGCAAGAGTCTAAAATCCGACAACGAATTACTCCTCAGTCACGCCAGTGCTGAGGTAAGGCTGGGTAAGGCCGGATGCCTTCTGAGAAGTGTTCTGCGTCGGTCACTCGCCAGTTGGTAGGCTTCTGGATAGACTTATGGGTAGGCACATAACCAAGGGTTGTTAGCCTGAAGGGGGGCTGGCCTGGGTTTGTCGGTAGCTGATGACCGTGGTTCGGAATCCACGTTAAGCTGTAGGTCCAGTCGCTAAATAGCCTTAGATGCTAATGCGCCTCTAACCGTAAATCATTTCCTTTTCCTTTAAACCGCGGGCCCTGGCAACTCCTACGATTTTTTATTGTTTTTTTTTCAAACTTAGTTTGTGTAGAATCCGAAGTTATTGGAAATTACTTATTAATAAGTAATCATTAATAAGTAATCAATTAAGTAATCATTTTTTAGCCTATTTTTTATTCCACTTTTTCTGAAAAAAGTGTTTTAAATGTGTAACGTAGAAATTGTATTTATCTTTTTATATTGTATTGTATATCTTTTTTCCCAATATTCCATCGAGTCTAATTAAACCATCCACTTTATTCTCACTAAAACATCTTTATATTATAACTAAGTTTCGTACTAATAGGTGATTTTTTAGTGCGGTCGAATTTCCGATAGAGGTCGCTGTCAAACAAACTTAGTTTGCGCGCCTCTACTGTCAAAATTATTCAGTATACTCTGCCAAATCATCATGGAATGTTTCAACATCAGAACAACGCTTACAAATTGTTGACATTTATTATCAAGATCAGTGTTCTGTGCCCCAAACTTATAGAACACATGAATTTTATGGTGCACATAATACGTTGTTCGATTCGACAAATTCGCATTTCACGCTGTTCAGTATTAAAAAAAACTAGACAAAAAACCATGCGTTCCGAAGAAAATATGGACGCCGTTGGTGGCAGTGAAGATCTAAATTTATAAATTCGTTAAAGGAGATCGTTACAGATCGATGATGAATGATTATCGAATTTCGAATTTCAGTAATACTGCTCTGGAAGAGATGTTTTAACAGGACGTCTCTACATGTCATATATCCAACGCAACAATCGATTTATTGAGGGAACAATTCGATAAGAAAATTATTTCTAGGATCGAACTTGCTAACTGGCTACTAAGGCCATGTGATTTAACGCCTTTAGATTTTTTTTCTTTGGGGTTATGTTACGTCTTTGGTCTATGCCGATAAATTGGCAACTATTAGCGCGTGGGAAGCCAACATAACTCGGACAATTGCGGACATAAAACCCCAACTGCTTGCAAAAGTGGATTGACATTGAATGTTATTTCACATAAAATCATTTTTTTCAATTCTCAAAGTTTAATTTGGTTTTTGTTATATTTGAATTTAAAATTCGGACGCACTAAAAAAATCACCCTATATATTATGATCGGATACAAATGATATGTTTCGTTTGAAATATTATATCCTGCGAGTTATATCTAAATGGTGCCCAGTATATGCATTCCAGTTTGTATTCTTTTTCTGAAAAAAATGTGTTTTAAATGTGTGACGCAGAAAGTGTATTTATCCATTAGTTCAGATATTTTTGATCATAATTATAATGAAGAAAATATAAAACATATTTTATATCTTTTTCCGCAATATTCCATCGATTCTAATTAAACTATCCACTTTATTCTCACTAAAACATCTTTATATCATAATCAAGTTTCGTACTATAGATGATTTTTGTAGTACGGTCGAACTTTCGATAGAGGTCGCTGTCAAACAAACTATGAGTTGCGCGCCTCTAGTGTCAAAATTATTCAGTATAGTCTGCCAATCATCATGGAACGTTTAACAGTTTAACAGTGTTCTATGCGTCAAACTTATAGAACACGTCAATTTTATGGTGCATATAATTGCCGAATCCAGCGATGTATTCACGTATTTCACGTTGCTCGGTATTAAAAAAAGACAACAAAATTGTGCTCTCCGAAGAAAATATCACAGCTGTTGTTGGCAGAGTTGATCAAGATCTAAATTTATCAATTCGTTAGGGGGATCATTACAGATCGATGATCAATGATCTAATTATCTAATATCTAATTTCTAATCTAATTCAATATCTAATTTCGAATTTAAATAATATTGATCTGGGGGAGATGTGGCTCCAACAGCATGGCTCTACATGTCATATACCCAACGTTGAGGGAACAGTATTGAAGGAACAGTTCGGTGAGAAAATTATTTCGAGGAACGGATCTGCCAATTGGTTACCAAGGCCATGCGATTTAACGCCTTTAGATTATTTTCTTGGGGGTTTGGTCTATGCCGATAAAGCAGCAACAATTGACGCCTGTGAAGCCAACATAACTCGGACAATTGCGGACATACACGTAAGTAGAGAAAAAAAAAAGAAAGACCTCAATTGCTTGAAAAAGTGCGTTGACATTGAATGTTATTTCATATAAACTTCGATATATTTTTAAATAAGGCCCGTTTTTTAGTAAGAAGAAAAATACTATAAATATCATTAATATATATATATTTTTACATATTCTACATACTTTTATCTACATTTCTACATAGTTTCCATTTTTATTCAAAATTTTGTTGTATCGATCAACAAGTTTTTGAATTCCGGCGTCAAAAAAATCTGCCGCCTGTGAAGAAGCCCAATCCATGATTCCAGTTTTAACTTCTTCGTCGTTGATCTGTTGACCAACAAGGAACTCCTTTAAGTACCGAAACAACTCAAAATCACTGGGTACAAGACCTGGAATGTAAGGTGATTTATCCAGTTCTTCCCATCCAAAAGATCTGATTAGACCTTGTGTTTGTGCAGAAACATGTGGCCTTGCATTGGCATGGCAGCATCACACCGGAAGACAGTATGCCCCGCCGCTGGTTTTGTATGGCACTCCGGAGATTTCTCAAGGTGACACAATACGCATCAGAATTGATTGTTGTGCATCTCGGCATAAATTCCACGAACAATATTGCTTTTCTGTCCCAAAAGACAGTTGCTATGATCTTTAGAAGAAATTGTCTGTTTGGCTTTCACTCTGGTTGGCGACGATGTGTGTCGCCATTTCATTGACTGTTTCTTGGACTCAGGCGTCATGTGAGACACCCAAGTCTTATCTCCTGTAACGATGTGGTCTAACAATTCATCTCCTTCCTGATTGTATCGAGCCAAAAACGATAAAGCATAGTCCAATCTCTTTGTTTTGTAATCGTCAGACACAATTTTCGATAATTCAGTTTCTCCGAAACAAGGGTTTACAAAACTGACAAAACTGAATTGTTCGTTTATCTCGAATTTTGTTGTCCACGTCACGAACCAAATCTTCAGAAATCAGAGAAGGTCGCCCAGGGCGTGGCTCATCATGCACATTAACCCGCCCGTCCTTGAACATTCTCATCCACTTTCGAACTTTTCTGTCACTCATAGTATTATCACCGTATTCATAGCATTATCACCGTAAACCTCAGAAATCTGACGGTGAATTTCCGCTGCTGCCAAGTTTCTTGCACTCAAGAATCGAATTACAAATCGGATTTCACAAGCGTCTAAACGCGCGCAAACATGCTGGGAGCAGATGCCCAAGCGTACTGCGGCGATTGCGGTTCATTCTCACTGTCATTCACAAAAGGACCTTATTTAAAAAATACCCCTCGTAAATAGTTTCAAGGCATCTAATTTGGTTGTTGTTATATTTGAATTTAAAGTTCGGACGCAGTAAAAAAATCACAAATATGATGTAATGTTTAAAATATTGCATCCTGTTAGTTATGTCTAAATCACACCCAGTAGTATGCATTCCAGTTTGGTTTTCTTTTATATGATCTGTGTATTTTATTGAATGAAATGCGTTGATATTTTTTTGCAAATAAATCTTTTAGGTTTTACAAAATAAATTTTACACCTTACGTAAATAACAGTTAAGTCATTTACGTAACGTATTAAAAAATAAATATTTTCTGTTAGAAATATGCATTCAAACAATCGTCTGATCACGATCAAGGTAATTTATATACGTGAGAGGCAAAAAAATACCAGAAGGCGAGATCTCCTCTAAAACTAACGAAGTTACCGACGTCAATGGTTATAAAAACTGATATTATATTAATTTGAATATAAACGATTCCGATTATACACAATGTAAAAACTTTTTATGAGATAATCTGGCGGAATGCGTTTAACACCAAAAAAATATTTAAGAGTGTATATCGAAGGTCATGACTATCTCGTAATCAGTTATACAAAGTAACACGCAGTGGAAGTGTTATTAGTTTCATAAAAGGGTTTCTAAATTATACCTGTCATGTCTTAAAAGATGTGGTCGATTGGAACTCTAGGAAGATAAGGTTATAAGAAATCTTTTTATAAATACAGCCTACGTTTGTTATTCGCAATTAATCTCAATTAATAACACAGTTCGACATAGTTTTTGTAACATTGATGACAGTGCTCTTTTTGCGTTTCATTTAGGTAGTTATTAAAACACCTTTTCACCGAAATGGCCTAGCGCGTCCCATTTTCAAGTATCTGCTTCTCCTTTATATCATGGGCTAATTGAAATTATTTGTACCGGACTTTGGACTGGACAATGTAGAACTTAGCACAATACCGTAGAAGGGGTATTTTCACAGTATTCTACAAACCTTTAAGGGCTGTTTTATTGTTTTCTATAGTTTAGTTTGTTTCTGTCTCGTTTACAGTACAGCCAAGTGTTTAAGTTGATTTTATGGTTTATGGTCGATTTTATTTATTTAATGGCAAGTTCTAGTCGTCGATTTTGCAAAAATCCAGCGGATAAATTTGGTTATATATGCGGACGATATATTTTAAAGTTACAAGCTAAATCTATATCCGAGGAAGTCAAAAAAACCTATCTTTTATATTTTAAGTGTCAAATTTGAGATCAAGATAAAAGTTGGGCTCCTCATGTTTTCTGTATGAGTTGTCACGTAAATTCAGTGCAGTGGATGCGTCGCAAGAAAAATTCTATACCGTTTGTTGTTCCTATGGTGTGGAGAGAACCTACATAAAAGAAATATTTTCTCAATGAATTGGTACAAAACTGAAAGAACGCATATTTATTGGACCTCAAATAAGAAAGCTAAGTGATTTTCGTAAGGATTTCTGGGCTACAAGAAATGTGAAAACTATTAAAACCTCATAGATGAACTCTTGAAAGCTTATGAAATAATAGTGTCGCATGTCCTTAAAAATGCACTTTTACACTCCCAGTTGGATTTTTTTTTTGAAAATTTTGGATGCAGTAAGCGACTAACAAGGAGAGATGTTTCACCAGGACATCAGGAGAAGCCAGATACCAGGGATGCTGGAACCTATCTATGTCGGGCGACTACTGCTGGTTTTTAAAATGAGATGATGCTACAGAATACAAGAATAAAAAGTAAAAGTTTTGTCGCTGTATGACATCTCATGGAATATATTTTTTATTCACATAATCCTCAGTGATGTTTTTGCATCACTTTGCAAAATAAGTCGTCTCACAACCTCCTGTAACAAAAATAACTGCACGTGTTACAGTAGTTAGTTTATTATTTTCAGATTTAGGACTACAAAATACATCATATACACCTATTTTCATCAATGTTACCTCAAAAAAGTATAAATTTGTTGACCTGTGTAATTATGTCTTGTGTTTGAACGTTAAGTATCTATTGAGTAACTGTTGAGAACGCTAAGTATATGAATTTGCTCGTTTAAAAATAAGAAGTTCTGTATCGTCTAAATAATCTAAGAGCCTAAGAAATTCGGCCAGAGAGAATATGGAAACAGCTTTAAGGTTATGAAATGAAGATAAATGTAAAAGTAAAAGTCCGATAAATAATCCAGTGGTGCCAGAAAAACACAAATATATTGTAATAACATTTTTCAGTTGCATTTAAGAGCAAATAACCGGTTAACGTCAAAATTGTAGGTAGGCAAAACGGCATTTGGCTGATGCTACCGAGGATCTTTACTGGAAACTCTAATTGTTAAAAGGTGAATATGTGAAGTGATGGGATATATAGATGAGTACAGAACGCTGCAAAAAGCTAAATACGTGGGTTTGGTGTAAAATTTATTATATTTTAAATGGCTGCTATTCATAAACTAAATCACGCAGCGACTTGATTGTTTGATAGTATTGTTGTGAAAGGTTATATTTTATTTATAAAAATATCACTTTTTAAATACTAGCAGTGCCATCTCTGGTCTAGGCCAGGTATTTATCATACGGCCATCGTATGCTAAAATATAATGTTCTATTTCTTAATGCTATTTTTTTAAACGTATTTTTGTTGGAATGCGTTCCTTTCATTGCTAACTTCAGTGTTGGGAATAGGGCTTCTTGAAGCTAATTTACACAAAATTAGAATTATAATAACATATAATTACGCAATATTATTGGGCCGTAAATAAAAAGATAAAAAGCCAATTGGGCAAATTCTGAAAGTTACTATTTCTATATTTTCGGGGTGTTGAACACAAAACAAAATATTTAGGAAATTGTAAAATCAAAAATAAAGGCGCATAAGCGAATTATCAAAGAAAACTCTGCTATTTCGGCATTTTACTTTCATAGAGGTATCTTAGGCCCAAAACACCAGTCGGTAGTGGGTATCTGTTTGTACAAGGTGCGTCTCATGGGAAACAGGACTTTTTAAAAATAGCTATTTTAATGGCGCCATCTTTTGACCGGAGTAAGCGTTGGAAAGGCATCCTCCACTGACGTTTTGACAACATTTTATGATATTTGGATCATTAGAAGCTAAGTTATTGCGCTTAAAGTGTCAGTGTGTTTATATCGGTCGAAAAATGAACATTGAACAAAGAGCGAATGTTAAGTTTTGTCTTTAACTTGGTAAAACATTCACCGAAACGTTTCAATTAATGAAACAAGTGTATGGTGAGGATTGTTTATCCAGGGGTAGAGTTTACGAGTGGTGTAAATGACTTAAAGAAGGTCGTGAGGACATCAAGGCCGACGGACATCCTGTTCCAAAAAATTCCGTGGTTACTCAAAGTACCATTGAAATTGTGCGTGAATTTATAAAAAATCAGCCAAAATCTTCCATGTATCGCAAATACATGGAAATTGAATTGAACATGTCCAAAGATTCAATTCATAGCACTTTGACCGATCATTTGTGACTTCGGAAGATTTCTGTATGCGTTCTACACAAATTGACCGACGACAAAAAACTGCTCCAAATTCAATATTACAAGGACTTGATTAAATAGTCGAAAAGGACGAAAACTTTAAGTAAAGTATTGTTACAAGTGATAAGACTTGGTGTTTTCAATATGATCCAGAAATCAAGTGTTAAAGTGCCGAATGGATGCACCCGAGCGGGCCAAACCCGAAGAAAAGCTGTCTCTAGAAATCAAAAATCAAAACGATTTGTTTCTACGATTCGGAGGGAATTGTGCACAAAGAATTCGCGTTCCACCTGGTTAAACGATCAATGCTGTATTTTGTCTTGGTGTTATGAAACGTCTGTTGTCGCGAATTCGTCGTGTCCGGCCACAATACCGTCAATAAAGCAGCTGGCGCTTGTTATACGATAATGCGCCGTTTTATCGCTTGACGCTCATGACTGATTTTTTTACTCAAAATGACATTTTAACCACCAATCATTTCACCTTACTCCCCTGATTTGGCTCCCTGAGACTTCTAGTTCTTCGAAAAACTTCATTTGCCGATGAAAAGTCAGCGTTATAAAAAAGGCGTCGACCCCCATCCTGAAGGATATATCTTTGACCGAGCTCAAAAATTCATTCGTTAACCTAATTGATCGTACAAAACGTTGTATTGACGCGTAAGGAGACTATTTTAAATAAAAATATTGTTTTTTTGCCGAAAAAATAAATATTTGTGTTATAAAAAAAACGCACAGAGCACGACCGAATTACAAAAGAGAACTTTCACGAAACGAAACAACGAACGAAATCACGAAAAAAATCATTATTCTAAAAATTAAATTTATTCCTTAGAAAAATATTGTCTGAATAATTTTGATTTGTGCAGTTATTCTCATTAGTCGCAGTTACATTTATATTTGGTTTCTCTAATATTTTCAACTCTTCAAAGGGAAAATGTCTTAGTTTTATTCTGATAGTTCTGTAGAGCTTCTCCACTAAGCTACCCAATGGGAACTATGAAGGTTGCGATGATGTCTCTGCTATGGATCAAAAAATTGAGATTAGCATTTTTTTCTGCATATTCCCAATACTCCTTATTAATGTTGCAGCCACTCGATCAGAACGTTGTGATACATTTTGATTAACTCAACGTCAACTCAGGTGATTTCAGCTGAAGTTTCGACATTTTCGATAAATCTTCTTGCAGTATTACCGTTGTTCGAGCTATCAAAGACTGGTTTTGGTTTGTCGACAATTAAACCGAGTTTATTGTATAACGCATTTTTTATTGATCTTTTCCTTTCACTAAACACTACTACAGATTATAATTAAGAAATCCTCAATGAAACCAGGCAGACTACTTGAGACTTTGTGTTTATTAATGTCAATAAATAACAACCCCACATTTTTTTTGTTTTTTTTTCTTAGTTAAAAGTTACTATTAATTATTTTATAGGTGGCTTTTGTGTGAAACAATCTGAAAGAGATTTACTGTTAAACACCAAATCAATTTATTTTTACTTCTCGATGTACATTTTGTTCGACTGAAGAGTCCAACAATCGAGGCGGACAATACTTGAAAATGCCAAATGAGACAAACATTTTTTTAATCCGATTTCAACTTTTTGCTTCGACAAATAAACATTTCCTCGATCACTCCATTCATCGACACGTTTCTAATTGACTCACAATCAGTACAAACCTGCCATGTAAACTAATATCCCTTTTTTCGTTATACATGTGGTGTTGTGTTGATTTTAGTTATAATTAATCGTTAAAAATACGCCGAAATATGGAAAGAACTGTAATATAAAATGCCCATCGAATAGGTAAGTTGACTAAATTCACCAATTTTTTTTAAATTTTCTCTTTACATAAACAATTTTTTCTTTTTATTCCGGCAAGTTCGAGCGCTCTCTGTTTCATTGTTTAGTAGAATTTTCTTCAGAGAACCACAATGTGACACAAAAAATTGCCCCAAGTTGTCCCCTGGGAGAACGTAAATTTTAAAATTTAATTTGCCGATTTTTTCATTGTTTTCGAGGACTCGATTACTCGGCGGAAGTTATGCGAACAGTTTCAAGTTTTCTTACCACTGAAGGTTGCGGGAATGAAAATAAGTTATCGGATATAAACTCCTCCTGAAAAGAATGGCAAGCAGTAGTGAAGGAAATGAAACCAGGCAGACTACTTGAGACTTTGTGTTTATTAATGTCAATAAATAACAACCCCACATTTTTTTTGTTTTTTTTTCTTAGTTAAAAGTTACTATTAATTATTTTATAGGTGGCTTTTGTGTGAAACATTAATCTGAAAGAGATTTACTGTTAAACACCAAATCATTTTTTTTTTTACTTCTCGATGTACATTTTGTTCGACTGAAGAGTCCAACAATCGAAGCGGACAATACTTGAAAATGTCAAATGAGATTTTGGCGAAACTTGTATATATATATATATATATATATATATATATATATATATATATATATATATATATATATATAAATATCAATCGATCGTGTCGATCCACTGCAGCATGAAGGCCTCTTCAGCATGTTTCCAACTTTCACGGTCCTGGGCTTTCTTTTGCTACTCAGGTCCAATATACTTAACTATGTCATCAGTCCATCGTGCTTTCGGTATTCTTCGCGGACGTTTGAGATCAAGCGGTATCCACTCCAGGATCGCCTCGCTATATGGCCTGCCCATTTCTATTTCAATTGGTCTACTCTTCCAATGATGTTACACTCTTCTGTTTGTTCCCTGATTCATGTGCAGGGCTTTCTGTCTCGTCTTGTAAGCACACATTACCAAGCACACATTTTTCTTACCCCTTTGTGCTACCCAAAATGTTGATTGCGATGTAAGTGTCCAAGTTTCACTTCCGTATGTCATAACGGACAGGACGCCCTGATCGAAGACTTTTCTTTTCAGGTAAAGTGGGAGTTTGTTAAACTTGAAAAGATTTACCACTAAACACCAAATCACTTTTTTTGAACTTCTCGACGCACGTTTCGCTAACCATGTTAGCATCATCAGGAGATGATTTAATCTAATTTTAAAACTAAACTATGTTCTATTTATATGAAAACTCTATGTAATGAAGCGTGTAAAAATCATGAACTGTGAAGTTTACTAAGCCTTCCATTAATAATTGAAAAACTTGACTGAACGGAATAGGTCCTTTATCTCGGTTCATGTTTTTCTTACATTTTTCTATTTGAATGCTTTCATATGCATCCAAAGCCCTATTATTATTAACATTTTTAATTAGCCTTAAATTACTAATATCTATACTGTGATCATGTTCGATTGCATGTTGGGCAACACAAGATTTTTTATTTCTCTCTATATCTAATGTGGGCAATATGTTCTTTATATCTTGTTAATATGGATCATTTTGGTATCTTCCTCCATTAAAATCTTCTTATCAAAATATATAAAGTGGTTCACAATGTCCAAATCCCTTTCTAAAACTGAAACTTTTCTATCCTCAGCAGATTTATTGAACATAACCTGACGCTTTTCCAGTTTTATTTTTAAGCCAAATGGTTCGCCAGCCCTTTGCTGCTATTGTATGCATCTTTGCAGCTTCTCTGGGTCTTGTGAAAGAAGAACGATAGCATCTGCAAATCTAAGATGGTTTAAGTTTACACTGTTTATCTTTACACTATCTATCCCCTGTAGTCTACTCCCTGGTTAAGCATTGCATACATTATCACCTGCTTTAAGATAGAGCCAAAAACTTTTTCGAAGTCGCTAAAAGCCAATCACAGTAGCATGGTGTATTCGTTGTGCCTTTCTATGGCCTGCTGTACAACATGGCTGTGATCCATTATACTGAATCCACTTCGGAATCCTACTTGTTTTCTTGGTTATGCGTCATTCAGTTTTATTAATATTCTTTTAGATATTATCTTAGTGAAAACTTTGTACATTATTAATAGGAGGTTTATTAGACATAACCAACAAACTAATAACTTTGTTCAATACTGCATTGAACATGACTGGTGGCAATCCATTCTCCTGTCGTAAACCTTCTTCGATCTCAAGTTCTACACGAAGCCATCGTCCCTCTACTTTATTTTATTTGTTGATCGCGTTTCATCCCATTTCGTAGATCATAAGTGAATTACTTAGTTTTATATTTTTATATTGACCGGAATTATAGTTATATTGACCGGAAAAACTTGTAAAAGGTTTATGACGAAGCTACAGATCATATTTAATATCGCATTTGTTTGGGCTTTTTGTTTGCCCAATATACTAAAATACAATATTGTGTATTGACATCCAGTAAAATAAAAAATCTCTTTATTTAATAGCTATTATGATTATAGCAATTTATTGATGACGTAATCGAGCGTGGCATTTTAAATGAGCTCACGCTCATGCCCAAACGACACTCCGGTTAGAGCAATTCGATGTTTATAATTTTTTTTAACAATTATGTGATGGTTGTATAATTATAGATTCTTCACCCGATTTTGCGACCTTCCTGCTGCATATGCAGGGTTAATTATTACTAAATACGTACGAAATATTTCTAAAACCAAATTATTTTTTTTAGTTTTTTGGCCAAATTAATTTATATATAGTAGGTATTCGAGAATAATTTTAAAAAAGATCAAAAACATTAATAAATATAGCAGAATACCTCCGTGATAGATAAAATATAATTCATGTAATATTATTTTGTTATGTATAATCAAAAAGTTGATTGAATGAAGTAGGTCCTTTATCACAGTTCATGGTTTACTTACATTTTGCTTCTTGAATGCTTTCATATGCATCCAAAGCCCTATTAATATTAGGTTAAAACTAACATATATGTCAGTCTTGAAAATAATCTTCATTACTTTCGATACATTTCTGTCATTTCTCGGGCAGCTGGCGAATTGCTGCTCGGAAAAACGATCCATGCCATCCATGCGGAAAACGGGCCCATAAATTCGATAATAAAATTTTGGACCTTTTCGTATCAACAATATGGTGCTGCAGAGAACGAAAGAGGTGGAAATCTGAAGGGGTCATATCTCGAGAATAGGCCGCAGGAGGGAGAACTTCCCAGCCCAAAGTATCGATAAGTTGTTTGGTTACTTGCCACATAGGGTCGGGCGCTATCATGGAAAAGTATCAAGTGTTGAGTTTCCTTTCCAGGATATGGTCATTTTCGTTCGATTTCGTCACTTAAACGTATTAGTTGTTCTTGATAATGCTCGGAAGTTACAGTTTTTCCGGGTTTTAGCAACTCAAAGTATAGCACATCTTTCATATCCCGCCAAAAACATAACAATACTTTTTTCACGTGAATATTCGGTTTTGCAGTGGACGTTGATGTTTCCCCGGGATAAACTCATGCTTCTCTCTTTTTACGGTTATCGTATAGAACCCACTTCGCATCAACTGTCACGATTTTAAGCAGAAATCCTTCTGTTTAAATCTCGACAGCAGGCAAACTGCCGTGTTGTAGCGTATCGCTTTATTTTCTAGGCTAAGCACTTGCAGGACCCAACGACCAGCCTTCTGAGTTTTTCCCAGCTTCTGCAATCGATGCGAAATCGCTTGTTGAGTGATACCCAATTGTCCAGCAAGCTCCTTTTGTGTTTGATAAGGATTTTCCTGCAACAGCTGATTCAGTTGCTTGTCTTCAACTTTTTTTGGTGCTCCCGAACGATGTTCATCGAAATTACCCGTCCGAAACTTACGGTACCATCTTTTGCACCTACTGTCAGACACCGCATTTCCCAAAAAGCAGAGCAAATCATTTCTTTCGTCCCGAGAACACTTTTTTAGTTGAAAAGCGAACATAATTCAGTGCCTCACGTGGTTGTTGGATGACATTGTGCTCACTTGTGACATTATGTCGCGTAGCAAAGTTTTCATATGGTTTCTTTTTATGTGAATGATTGGTACTACGAATTCCCAAAGCAACGGGAAAAATATTTTAACTTAAAATAAAATTATAGTTGATACACCTAATATTTACACTTTTAACAAGTTTTAACCTTCAAGCGGGCGCGCGGTTGTTCGTTACGGCAATGGTCACGCGTAACTTTAAAGACCTATTAAATATTTTTGGGGTTTTGAAGACGAATTAAAAAAAAACTTATTTATCTATCACACTTTATTTATTTAGACCCATTAACTTTAAATTAGAAAGCAATTTGGTAACAAAAATTTTGTTTAGATATAAAATAAAATTGAATTTATACACCCACACTTTCCGATCAAATAATAAAAAACAAAACAATTTATATTATTTACCTGTATTTATCTCTTAATTTTAAGTTTAACTATATGCATACACGTTCTCTTTGGATTAGGAAACATTTTAGCAGCATAACTCTTAAACTAAAATCAAATTTATAAAATTAACAAGATCATTGATAATGAGATCAATGAAACATTGCGCATTTTCAATTCATGTAAATATTTTCGCCTTTTTGTCTATAACTACTTTAGATGCCCTCAAGATTACCATGGCGTTTATTCCTGCAATATCTATAAAACGAAAAAAAAGTATCTAAGGCTTTTTTTCTCGACGTCGTATACATTTTTGTTTTTTTTGTCAATATCACCAGTTGGTCTTCGCTTACGAGCCATTTTTTAACACGCTTTTTTTAGCTTCACCTGTATCTATCTACGTAACGGGATCTTTGACATCCTTTTCACCCACTTCAAAATGTCAGATTAAATTGAAACTTCGCACATTTATCAAGGCGCGATGACAATACAATAATTTAATATGTTAGGCCAATTATCCTGAACAGGATCATCAGGATCAAGGATTTGCTTTCGGAGAGGGAGCTTGAGACACGTTTATAACGCACTAGGAAGGCAGTAGGTGCGCAAATTACTCATTCTCGCCACGGGTAGGTAGTGATGAAAAATAATAGTTTAAAAAATTAAAAAAAAAGCTTTTATAGCAGATATACGCTTTTATAGCAGATTTATAGACTAAAAAATGAAAAATAAATTATAGTTAAAAAAAATAAAAAAAGGAGATAGAACGGATGTAAACAACTATAGAGGGATATCTCTTCTCCCAGTTTGTTACAAGATTCTATCTCAATGTCTACTAGACAGAGCACAGGGACAGTTAGAACCTAAAATTGGTTAATATCA
Organism: Cosmopolites sordidus; assembly: GCA_031761425.1. Taxonomy (NCBI): domain Eukaryota; kingdom Metazoa; phylum Arthropoda; class Insecta; order Coleoptera; family Curculionidae; genus Cosmopolites; species Cosmopolites sordidus. The sequence continues at coordinate 1,300,904 of JARFXV010000801.1, forward strand.
AGCAGGTTTTCCACCGGGCAGATCCTGCCCTGAACAGATTCTGAATCTCAAGTTGATGTTAAGACATCAAAAACTGTACAATAAACATCTCGTCTGTGCATTTTTGGATTTCAAAAAAGCAGATGATTCTATTAACCGCGAATCTTTATTCCAAATCTTGAAAGAACAAGGACTAGGTCTGAAAACGCTGGCAATTATTAAAACAACATTAACTAACACCCGGTGAAATGTTAAATTCATGGGTGATATCTCATCACCCATGTATCATCACTCATAAATTAAAACTGGAATGAGACAAGGGGATGGACTCTCGTTACTCTTATTTAACTGTGTTCTAGAAAAAGTAATACAGGAGTGCCGTGAAAAAAAGTTGGCCCTGAATATTGACCAGCCCATTAAACTGGGGAGAACCAACATCAAAATTGATTGTCTGGCCTTTGCTGATGATCTAACAATTTTGACTCAAGATGTATTAACGGCACAAAAACAGATTGAAATCCTAAAAGAAACACCAGAAAAGGTAGGACTCCAAATTTCCTTTGAAAAGACACAATACATGACCTGCAACAGACTAAGAACACCATTTCTAGAAACAAAATATGGTAACATCAGACGAGTCTCTTAATTCAAATATTTGGGTGAAATAATCATGGAAAATGGGTTGGAAAAAGCGGCCAATAAGAGTAGATGTCAAACATTGGAAACGGCATTGAGACTTACACAAAATATTTATAACAAAAAATGCCTATCTAAAAACACAAAACTGAGACATTACAACACAGTTATTAAATCAGAATGTCTATATGGCGTCGAAATGCTCATTTTTAGTAGAAAGAAAGACATCGAAGAAATCAAACAATACTCAGATATACATCGATATGAGAAAAAGAAGACTTAAGTTTTACGGACACATAAAACGGATGAATCCGAGTAGGCTAACTAGACAAATAGTCGAATTTTATGAAAATAGGAGTAGAGCTAAAATAGAAATAATTAAATGGATTGCTGCAATTAAAAAGGACCTACGATCAGTAAATATTTCACAAAGTGAAATTCAGGATAGAGGCTGTTTCAGACACAAGGTTAACATTTGGAAGGTTGGCCAGAGAGAAAAATCTAGGAAGACTGGAACAACTTGATCTGACGAAAGGAAAAAAGCTCATAGCGAAAGAATGAAATCAGTATGGGCGCAAAGGAAGGCTAACAACAAACGCCTCTAACTGTACTTCGCGTGGTCCACCAGGGCCTATACGTGAATAATAATAATAAAAAAAATTAAAAAACACGGTATAATGGTAAACCGAACTAAAAAGGAAAAATAATCTTTAGTATAAGAATAAAGTGATGAACGCGAAAAATAATGTGCATTGTAAAAAAGCGTCGGGTGCTTTGCATCATATTTTCATACTGACTCTACTTATAGAAACGGTACTGATGGAATATTTATAACAACTGGCATCGAGCACCTCACGCTTTTTTCACAATGACACATTAATTTTCTCGTTCATCACTATAAAGTGATGAAAATTATTATAATAAAAAATAGAAAATCCGAACTTTGTTAGACGAAAATTGTATATTGTATTGTATTTATTAATTTATTGACTAAAACAAATGCTATCTGTACGTTACGGACCGCGTACAGGAAGGGGGTATATAGTCTTTTGTCTATATAGTGAGCTTATAAGAGGCTACTAAAGATGAGAAATACTTCTGAAGTAGATGTAAAATTTTATGACTGAAAATGTTTCAAATGCCGCGCGACCGCTTGAAGGTTAAGTTAACTAAAATTTATATTTTGCTCTTGCTGGAGTATATGTTGGGCAACACAAGATTTCTTATTTCTTCATTCAGACATTAACAAGATTTCTTATTTCTTCATTCAGATATTAACAAGATTTCTTATTTCTTCATTCAGACATTAACAAGATTTCTTATTTCTTCATTCAGACATTAACAAGATTTCTTATTTCTTCCACATCTAATGTAGGTAATATGTTCTTTATATCTGGTTAATATGATTTTTTTTAGTTTGCCCAATATACTAAAAGAGTATATTGTGTATTGGCATCCAATAAGATAAAAAATCTCTTTGTATTTAAAAGATACTCTGATTATGAACTGTAATTCGAAATATACCACCCTGATATAATATATTATATGTGTATAAACTGGCCATTTATGGCGATAATAAAACTGTCGAATCTAAGGTTGAAATCACCATATGGCGATGCTATTTTATAAATTCGTTCAAGTGTGATTAGTTACGAACAGTAAGTGAGACAAATTAAGCCTATCTTAATGATTAATTTTCAGTTGGAGCTGTTACAATTTTTCGGCTATCGGAGCTTACTTTAAGTTAACAGCTCCTCACTATAAGAAAAACTCGAGCTTAACAAGCTTAATTGACAGTGTACATACAACATTAGTTTCGTACACATACAAATTAATTTAAAATATTACTTTTAAATGGCCGCTGACGTAAATGCCTTTGGATAATTATTATTCGTGTTTTCTATGTTTTCATTCCTGAACGCAAAATGTACCCATCGTACTAATTAGTAGTTTTTACTTGAAACAAAGTGACTTTCAAAATATGCAATCAACATGAGATTCAATTTATTCAAGAACTATATAGAGTGTTTTTTTTTGTTCTGAGAAAAGAAAATTACAGTTACATTAACATTGGGTTGTTCCGTACGTTTCCGATGTTTCTTATTAAAATGTTTTATTGAAGAAGACAATTATAACAACACATTAATCAGTGATGTATTCTCCGTCATTGTTCACGACCTTCTCCCACCTCTCGACCAATTTATTGATGCCGTTTCGTCAGAAATCACCCGCCTTGGATTCGAAGAAGTTGTTTAACCAGTGTTTTAGGTTCTCATCGTTGGTGAAGGTTACACCCCTCATTTGGTTGGACCGCGAATTAAAGAGGTGCTAATCGATTGGCTGAAAATCTAGAGAGTATGACGGATGCGGAGGAACCTCCTATTTGAGATCATTCAGGACCTTCTTCAGGCTGTTTGATGTGTGAGGTACAGTGTCGCGGAACAAGATGATTTAACCTTGTTGATCGGGTCGTTTCAGTTGAATAACACCATATACACGGTGCAGCTGAGCGAGGTCGCGTTTCTTGTCGGCCGTCTTGTTCCTCTCCTGCATTTTCCAGTACACAAAACTCTTGACTTAAGGCTTAGGCGTTTCTTTTGTGGCCACCCACTCATTCCTTTGCTCTGTTGTGGTTTGTTGTTAGCTCTGAAGTTCGGAGTTTTTGAGTAAATTCCATAAATTGAAGATGTCATCCTCGCCGAAATCGAAAAGTCGACCAGAACGGGGATTGTCAAAAATGAAGTTTTTGCTGCCTGGAATTTCCATTTCAAAAGCCTAAAAGTTTAATGAAATGTGGTTTTTCGGAAAAAAGGACTGAGATAAGGGTTGTCGATATATATATATATATATATATATATATATATATATATATATATATATATATATATATATATATATATATATATATATATATAATATATACTATATATATATATATATATAATATATACTATATATAATACTATATATAATATAATATATATAATAATATACTATATATAATATATATATATATATATATATATATATATATATATATATATATATATATATATATATATATATATATATATATATCGACAACCCTTATCTCAGTCCTTTTTTCCGAAAAACCACATTTCATTAAACTTTTAGGCTTTTGAAATGGAAATTCCAGGCAGGATTATATATATCGTCATCGTCATTCAGCCATAGTCAATTCATTGCAGGATTCTGGGGAAGCTCAGCATGCTTTCAACTCGCGCGGTCCTGAGCTTTCTTCTTCCACTCAGGTCCAATATAGCAATTCTTCTATTGGAACCTTTGGTGTGAAACACTAAACTTGAAGAGATTTACCACTTAACACCAAAACACTTTTTTGAACTGCTCGTCGCACGTTTCGCTAACCATGTTAGCATCATCAGGACATGATTTAATCTCTCTTTTTAGGTCCAATATACTTGAAATATACTTGATGATGTCATCCGTCCATCGTGTTTTGGGTATTCTTCGCGGGCGTTTATGATCAAGCGGTATCCATTCCAGGATTGCTTTGGTCTATTTGTCATCGCATCGCCTCGCTATATGGCACTTTCATTTCCATTGTTTCACTCTTCCAATGTCACATACATTCGTTTGTTCTTTGATGCATATGCAGGTCTTTCCATTCGGCTTTGTAATGCGAAGCATATACATTTAGCATATACATTTCCATTCCCTTCTGTGGTCTCATTCTTTTGAACTGATTGTGATGTGAGTGTTCATGTTTCACTTCCGTATGTCAAAATAGGCAGCAGGCACTGATTAAAAAACGTTCTCTCCAAACAAAGTGGGAGTTTGTTCTTAAATACTATATTGAGCCTGTCAAATGCCTGCCAGCCACATTTAACACGCTGTTTCACTTCCCGGGCAGTATCACCCTCCATTGAAATCCTTTGACCAAGATATATGTAGTGATCCACAACTTCTAAATTGCTTCCTAAAATAGAAATTTTTCTGTTGACAATTCTTCTGTTGACAGAATTTGTTGAACATAACTTGATTCTTTTTTAAGTTTTATTTCAAACAAAAAGACACCCCCTGCAGCCCTGGTATGGGTTTTTGTAGCTCATCTGGGTCTTGAGGTGAGAGGAGAATGATATCATCTGCGAATCTAAGATGGTTTAGGTATGCACCATTGATTTTTATTTCCTCTTGTTTCCAATCCAGATTACGGAATACCTTTTTAAGGCAGGCTGAGGAAAGAACAGGCGATATTGAGTCCTCCTGCCGTTCACCCCGTTCTACGTTGATTTTAACTTCAAGGTCATCCATGTGAACTTGAGCTGCAGCTTCCTCATACATGGATCCCAGTCCTCATACATTGAAGTTTTGAAAAATTTTTTGTTGCACTGTGCCGAAGTCTGAAGCAAAACTTGATAGCGGACCGTTGCTCTAAATTGTTGTCACTCATTTTCAAAATGCACTACAAAATCAGGTTCACATAAAGAATTGGTACGGGCCATCAAGTGACTCTAGGAAGTTCGCAGTGAAGAGGCATTAGATGCTGGCCTATCTTTCCTGCAGAAGGGAAGCCAATAGTGTTGGAAGCCAATTGGATATAATGTCGCCAGTTTCATTACTTTATTTATACATCTCTTATCAAGATTGCCGTCCAATTTAGCAACTTTTATCAATTCTGTGCTAAACAGCAAACCTGATCTTTTCAGTATAATTCCTGATCTTTTCAGTATTATTACCGTTATCACCATATTATTAGCAATTGCAAAGTTTGTTGATTAATTCTCACATATTCAACTTTTCACGTAACTCTTTGAGAACGATCCTGTTCTAATACTCATCTCTTAAGTATAACATGTAATCGCCGCATAAAAATATACAAATCATAACAAAAATAAACAATATATTGCGCGGTTATTGCTATCATGACTCATAATATTTTATGGTATTTCACCGTCAGGCAATTTTACCCATATAAAAAATTCAGGGCGACTCCGAACTGTATTCCGAACCGAATAACTCGGAAACAAATAATAAGTCATACGCCTGCATGTTTCCTTATATAAAACACAAGCTAGTTGAAATTTTTCAACTTATTTCTGTTTATTGAAAGTATATTCCATTACAAAAATACAGGATAAATAATAGGAGAAATAGACGATGATAAAAAATCAAAAAGTAATCGAAATAATATTTTATAAAATAAATTATATTATTTTATATCAGCAACGGTTCGTGGGGAAAAAAACAGGTGGGGTACGTATAACCAAATTTTGGAATGGGGATTGGGCGTCGCAAACAAAAATTTTACATTTTCTAATATCATACACACACTTTGCTGTGTAGAAATACAAGTGTAACTGTCAGGCATCAAATTTTCAAATAGGTACCTAGATAATAAAATTTTGCTAAACTCACCATAGGACCATGACCATTAAATCTGTTTGTAGTTGAAGTCCATCCTCCTAAATTTCTGAGCAGCAAAGTCGTCCATGACTTGATCATTAAAATTTGAAATTGACTTCACAAGTTTTTTTCAATAGATAGTATTGCTAACGCTCACAGTCGTTCTTGGCCTATAGTGTTTCTTAGATATCTTTTGACAGTCGTTTTCCACAGTCGCCATAGGGACGGTACACAAAACACTCAGCATTTCCACAGATTCACTAAATGTTGATGTTAAATTGTTTTGGATAAACATTTGTAATAGCGGCACGGCCCCACTGTGTTTCATAAAATCGTCCCGTGCATACATTAATGATAGTTCATTTTTTAATTTTAAGTAATTTACGTTTACAAACAAAGGTTACACACACTAAAACATTCATGAACCTGTATGGTTAAGGTATCACACATTTCCTTGCATATCCTGACATTCGGATTGGAGTCCTCCTTGTCAGTACATGTCCGCTTCTTTCTGCGATTCTTTATGATCACTGTAGATTCTTCGCCAGTTAAGTTACCAAATTCTTGATTAATTTGTATTTCTATAACTCCTCTAATATTTTGAATGGCTGTTGAAAAAGTTACCAAATACTTCTTAACTTTAAGTGCGTCTAGTTGCCTGCTTTGCAGTTGATGAAAGAGAATGTCGCAGTGAGGCATTATTTTATTGAAGAAAAACAACCAAAATTTAAAATTATCATCCATCAAATAATTTATTAACCCCTGAGTCTTGATTAATAGAATTTTTATCCGACTCGGCGTTCATAATTTCATCAAGGCATGTTTGCAATTCTTCTTTGTAAATGTAAACAGTATTCACACATTTAGTCGTAAAGTTCCATCTGGTAGGGGCCGCCCGGGGTAAATACTTTTTCACGACACTGTCCAGAACAATTGTCCTCTTGGATGATCGAGCAAAGAAAGCAGGAAATGCAGACAGATTTGCAAAAAAACACCTTTACAGCTTTTTCTGTTGTACAACATCTTTCAATTATTATATTTAATTGGTGATTTTTGATGACAATTCGGTCCTCAAATGTTAATGTGACCTTATTTCTATTCATCTATTGCACTGAATTCATCTTCACTATTGTAATCCTTTAAAACATTCACTTTGTAACCACTCGAAAAGTCCTGACTATTGAAAAACACCTGACTATTGAGAATGGGAGAGCGCCCAAGATATAATCTGCGGGTTACTAGCAAAGCGATGCATTTCTGTCTTTGTTTTTCGCACGCGACAGTAAAGAAAACAGTAGCGGCACAAACGTGTCTGTGCCCAAAGCACGTGTTCTTTAATCGGTGCGCTTCGGCAACCCACGACCTATTTCGTTACCCAGAATGATATTATGGATGTTAGATTATAAAAGTCGCAAGAAGCGTGATCATAGACAGAACAGAGAATAAGTTAATATAAAATCCGAAATTATTCTTTTCACTTCATTTTTTAATTTTTTAGGTAGAGCACGTGGACCAACCGCCACTTTTCTGTATAAATATTATTATAACAAACTAAAATTGATATCTAAATTTCAACTTTATTTAAAACTTGTATGTATTACAATTGTTTCGAGACAGTACCTTTTTCAAATACAGACTATATTAAAGTAAGAAAAATAGTGACAACCTAAGTTGTCCATCTATCTAATAATATCATAAACCCATTTTTTCAATGTCTAGATACACAATATAAATTTAGCAAAGGTAAACAATTCAACTCTATCTGGTCATTTAGCAAAATACCTATATTTTTTTTATTAATTTTTAGGCTCTTTAATAGATTTAATTATTTAGATTTATTCTATTGTGATTTATTATTATTTTAAAATTACCGTTGAAATATTTATGTTCACCGAACATAGAAAAAATATTCTCATGTTTGTAGTAGACTTTTGGGCACGAACTGTACTCATATACACTTGTAAAGTTTATTCGTTTGACTTTCATTCAGTTCACTCATTCAGCTCTTTACAACATTTTTTGATTAGACAAATATTCGAAAATGAAAAAGAAACGAAATATTTATGATTATGTTATTTAGAAAAAATACGAAAATAGAAGAATATTTTGCTTCAGTTTATGAAAAAATGATGTTACGTTCCGATATACTTATTTGGTGTACAAATAAGTTTTAATAGAATTACAAAACATGACGTACCTATTATCAAATCGCATCGGCCATCATTTCCCTCTAAAAATAAGTATGTGTCATTTCGCTGAAATGTAAACAACATACTTTCTTTGTGCTCTAACCATGTCAACCTTTGTGCCAATAAAACACAATTTGCGGGAAGCGTTGCTTTTTTGTTATAATTTGAAAAAAAGTGCCGCTGATGGATATCGATTGCTGTGTGAAGCTTATGGCTTATATCCATAGCTCCATCAATAAAAACATGTGAATACTGGTTTCGGCGTTGTAAAAAGTGTCAATCTTGACACCAATGAGAAAGAACGCGAAGCGAGGCCAGTAAAGTTTGAAGACGCTAAGTTGGAGGCGTTATTGGACCAAGATTCATGCCAAACTCAAGGGAAACTTGCCGAAACCTTGGGAGTGACTCAACAAGCGATTTCAAACCGCCTCAAGGCTATGGATATGGTGTAAAAACAAGGAAATTGGGTTTCGTATGAACTCAAGCCAAGAGACGTCGAACGCTGTTTTTTCACTTGCGAAGAACTGCTTCAAAGGCAAAATCGGAAGGGTTTTTTGCATCGAATCGTGACGGGGGACAAAAAGTGAATTCACTATGACAATCCAAAGCGTAGAAAATCATGGGGTAAGCCCGTGCCATACATCAACTTCATCGGCCAAATTGAATATTCATGGCAAGAAGCTAATGCTGCGCATTTGATGGAATCAGCTCGGAGTGATCTACTATGAGCTACTCCAGCCTAACGAAATCATCACTGGGGAATGTTACCAACAACAATTGAGTAATTGACCCGAGCATTGAAGCTCAAACGTCCTCAATATGCCAAAAGATATGACAAAGTGATCTTTTAGCACGACATCGCTCGGTCATATGTTGCAAAAATCGTCAAGAAAGTGTCTTTGGAGGCGCTTCAATACTACTTGTTTCGATCGATGACTCATGGCCTGGCTGAGCAGCACTTCACTTCTTGCGAAGAATCCAACAATTGGGTCGATTCTTGGATCGCTTCGAAAGACGAGGAATTTTTTCAACGCGAAATTCATATGCTTTCTGAAAGATGGGGAAAAGTCGTAGCTAACGATATTCAATACTTGGAATAAAATATATTGTACCAATTTCTCCGAATAACGTTTCAAAGTTACAAAAAAAACCTCAAAAGTTATTTGTACACCTTTTAATATTTAGCTGCGTCTTTTTAAAGATTCGTTTGGAACCTTTAATAGAAATGTTTGTCCTTAGCACGTCAAATAAGCAAACTAAGATTTATATCTAAATTTCTACTATATTTAACCCTTAAGAGAATCACGTCTGTGCTTCCCGATTCATGAGCACATGGGTATGCCATTTAAATCTCAATCGGTGTAGAAAAAGACTATATCTATAGAATGTTCCAAAAAATAATAGTAATCCTAATACCTACGAAAAAATCAGCAAAAAATAAAAAAAAAGTTAAAATGAGATGTTTTATTCAAACTATCATATCTAGGCGAAATTTATAGATAAAAACTTTCTTCCAACGGCATTTAAAAGGAGACTTAATGTACTTTCAGATACTTATTAAATTTTTTAGCTTTATTTTAAAGGAAAAGGAAAGTTAATGATTTACGGTTAGAGGCGTATCAGCATCTAAGGCTATTTAGCGACTGGACCTACAGCAGCTTAACGTGGGTTCCGAACCAAGGTAATCAGCTACCTATAAACCCAGGCCAGCACCCCCCTCAGGTTGTCAACCCTTGGTTATGTACTTTTATAACCCATAAGTCTATCAGGAAGCCTACAACCGACTGGCGATTGACCACAACGTAGAACACTTCTTAGAAGGCATCCGGCCTTACCCAGCCTTTAACTGGCATGATTGAGAGGTAATTCGTTGTCGGATTTTACACTTTTGCCTAGAAACAAACAATAACAGACATTTAAGTGTGGATATGTGTGTGCGTATGTATGTGTGTATATGTATGTGTGTCGGGTAGGAAGTAAGACAAACAGAAGAATTAAAGAAAAACAACCATCCGAGCGCTGGAATCGAACCAGCTACCTTTGGATTGCCAGGCGGGCGACTTACCCACTAGACCACCGAGGTCGGCTATCTTTATTTTTAAAAAATTGTTTATTTAGTTAGGTATAGTTCACTGGTATGATGCTCTTCAAAAAGCCTGATGCTGCCTCATAAAATGCTTCTATTTCAGACCACAGCGAGTACGAGAACGCTTGTTCATTTTGAGCTAAATAGAAAATGAAAGAAACCGCTAAGTAAATGTCAAAAACATTAAAAATCAAAATTTTCAATAAAAATACTATAGAAAATATAATATTTATGATTTACTTACCACAAACTGTATCAAGATAAAAAAAGACACTATTTGTGCAAAAAGATTATTTAAAGGTTTATTACATGTTAAGTACATGTTTTGTCGTACATTAAGTGGAACATTTTCTGTGTTTTCAAAAGTGAACATTTGCATTAAGTGAACATTGTCTGTGTTTTCTGTGAAGTTTTCAAAACTTCTCCTGTGAGATGACCGTCGAATATGAATGGACCGATTAATTCTTTTTTTAATCTAGCGTACCACTGCAATGCAATGCGAAATCGATGTTGGAAATTATGTTCAGCCGTAGTGTGACGGTTTTCATCGGACAATCGATGTTCATTGTGAAGGTTATGCCGAATATTTATTATGAAGATTATCACGAGTGAACTGCGCTTCATCGGTGAACAGAATACTTGTATAATCTTTGATTTGAATTTATCAAGTTTCAAAACTACATCCTTAACGCAAAATCACCATTCTGCAAATGTTGTAAACATTGATTCATGTGAAAAGTCCTCCAATATGACGATTGTGTTATTTGGCAAATATTTGCAATCCGTCTTGTACTTACGCTTGGATCATTTTCAACGATGTCAAGGATTGTCTCATCTTGTTCAGGATCAAGTTTCAATTGCCGTTCAGATACAATTCTCGCACTTGAAAACATACCAGATTCTCTAGCAGTGATAAAAACTTATATAACTCCGACGCTAATATTAGGAGATTGCGCGATTTAAGCTTCTGTTACAAAAGCTATAAAGAAATAATATATCAGCATATTCATGATGAGAGAATAATGAAGGCATAATGAAATTAATGAAATCACTTTAAAACAATTAGCTAATGACAAACTAATAATTAACTGGTTTTAACAATGATTGCTCACCAGTAAAAAAAGTAAAGGTACATTTTCTCCTCTTCATAACATTTACCATCCATAAATATATTTATCCTGTACCTCTATAACAGTTCAGAATAGGACCCATGTTTATAGAAACTTTTATATTCGTTTTCGGTCCATGAATATGTAGCTGAAATATTGACATTTCCTCCTGAACCACTCTGTACATTTAATTTTGCGCTTTCAATAGTAATTAAAAACAGATTTCAAATACCAAAAAAATGATATTTTATCATAATATAATTATTATAATTAAAAAAAAAACAAAATCCACCTAGCGTCTGACTTGTATCAAGCGGTTGAGTGGTCAGCGTCTGTTCACCAGTGGTGCGGCTGATATTTAAATTCTGGAACTAACCCCTCCAGTCTTAACCTCTGAACCGTCATGGTTCAAACCTTTAATTCAAAGTACAAGATGAAGCGTTCTAGTAATTACATAATTACCCCAGGAGATAGACAATCCTCTGCCAGCTTTGCTGGTACAACCGGACTTTCGGATTCTGGGGCGTCCGGGCTTAAACGCAAAATCTTTCAGAGGGAGTCGGAGACCTCTGGCCAACGTCTGAAACCAAAAACAAAAACTTTCTTTGGAACGGTAAATATCAATTCTCTCCTGCGTCCAGGAAAACTACACGAATTGGGGCGAACATTAAATCAGCAAAAAATCCAAATTTTAGCTTTGCAAGAAACCAGATGGACAGATGATAACACCTTGGAATTCGGCAACTACAGACTTTTTAAAAGTAAAACGGACAAAAGAATACCCAAAAGTACACCACATCTCGGTGTTGCTTTCGCTGTCTCAAGAAACATTCTTGGTTCTATAACAAATGTCCAGCCAGTAAATAATCGACTTATGACACTATCCCTCAAGTGTGCTAACAAAAACTATACATTAATCAATGCACACCTCCCAGTTAATGAAGAAAATAAATCTAATCCTGAAAAAGTAAATAAGTCCTGGGAAATTCTAGAAAAGACTATCTCTAAAATTCCCTCTAACCATGTAAAAATCCTATTGGGTGATTTCAACGCCCAGCTAGGGAAAGAAAAAAAGTACAGGAAAACAGTCGGCAGTTTTCCCGCTCATAAATGGACTAACCATAATGGTAGAAGATTGGTTGAACTATGTTCGCAGTTTAATCTAAAAATAATGTCAACCCATTTTAAGAAGAAAATATCAAAACAAAAGACCTGGAGGTGCCCAAACACGTACATGGGTGAATTTCAAATTGACCATGTTGCCATTTCGTACCCCAATTATAAAGAGATTTTGAATGTTCAAGTCAGGAAAGGAGCTAATATAGACACGGATCACTACTTGACTAGAATCAAACTTAGCTTAAAACCTCGAAAACTTATTCAAAAGAGGCTGCTAATACCAAAGTTTGACCCAACGAAAATAAAACCAGCCCTAACACAAGAGCTTGATAAACAACCAGCAAAGAACTGGCAAGAATTGAAACAAAAAATTATTAAAACGGCCTTAAAGTTGGTCCCTTTACAAAAACGTAGAAAATATCCGTGGTGGGATGAAGTTTGCGAGCAAGCAGTATTAAGCCGAAGTAAAGCATTCAAAGATTGGAACAGTCAAAAAACAGCAATAAACTATAACATCTTTTTGGAAGTAAGAAAAGAAACATCGAAGCTAATTAGACAAACTTAAAGAAAATATGAAAACAATCAACTTAATGAAATAGAAAAAGATTTCCAAAAAAATAACACCCGAAACTTTTACAAAACATTTAAAACTAAATTAACAGGCTATCAACCGCAAAGTCTTTGCTTCCAAAAGGAAAACGGACAATTAGCTCTAAATAACCAAGACAATTGCAAAGAACTTGCGAAATATTTTGAACAAATACTAAACTGTTCTGAGCCCTTAAACAAATTAACAACACTAAAACCTAAACAAACAAACCCAGATTCATTACCACCGAATGAAGATGAAATAATTAGGCAAATCAAGCGGCTTAAAAATGACAAGGCTTCTGTTGAAGATGGAATCACTGCTGAACTTTTGAAATCCGCTGGTTCAGGTACAATCAAGGAAATAACCAAAATTCTACAAGAAGTTTGGCGAACCCACTACATAAGAAAGGAGATAGAACGGATGTAAACAACTATAGAGGGATATCTCTTCTCCCAGTTTGTTACAAGATTCTATCTCAATGTCTACTAGACAGAGCACAGGGACAGTTAGAACCTAACATTGGTGAATATCAAGCAGGTTTTCGACCGGGCAGATCCTGCCCCGAACAGATCCTGAATCTGAAGTTGATTCTAAGACATCAAAAACTGTACAATAAAAATCTCGTCTGTACATTTGTGGATTTCAAAAAAGCATATGATTCTATTGACCGCGAATCTTTATTCCGAATCTTGAAAGAACAAGGACTAGATCTAAAAACGCTGGCAATTATTAAAGCAACGTTAACTAACACAAAGTCAAAAGTTAAATTCATGGGTGAGATCTCAGAGCCCTTCGAAATTAAAACTGGAGTGAGACAAGGGGATGGACTCTCGCCACTCTTATTTAACTGTGTTCTAGAAAAAGTAATACAGAACCAACATCAAAATTGATTCTCTGGCATTTACTGATGATCTAGCAATTTTAGCTCAAGATGTATTAACGGCACAGAAACAGATTGAAATCCTAAAAGAAACAGCAGAAAATGTAGGACTCCAAATTTCCTTTGAAAAGACTCTCAATTCAAATATTTGGGTGAAATAATCATGGAAAATGGGTTGGAAAAAGCGGCCAATAAGGGTAGATGTCAAAAAATGGAAACGGCATTGAGACTTACCCAAAATATTTACAACAAAAAATGCCTATCTAAAAATACAAAGACATTACAACACACACACAACACACAGTTATTACGCAACGACACAACACATTTATTAAGCCAGAATGTCTATATGCTGCAGAAACGCTCATTTTGAATAGAAAGAAGGACATCGAGGGCATTGAAAAGAAGGAAAGAAAAATCGTAAGAAAAGGCCTAGGCTCCAAACAAATAAATAGCACAACATACCGACTTCGAGAAAACCAAGAAATCAAACAATACACAGATATACATAGCGATATGAGAAAATGAAGACTTAAGTTTTACGGACACATAAAACGGATGAATCCGAGTAGGTTAACTAGACAAATAGTCGAATTTTATGAAAATAGGAGTAAAGCTAAAGTAGAAATAATTAAATGGATTGCTGCAATTAAAGAGGACCTAAGATCAGCAAATATTTCACAAAGTGAAATTCAGGATAGAGGCTGTTTCAGACACAAGGTGAACGTTTGGAAGGTTGGCCAGAGAGAAAAATGTAGGAAGACTGGAACAACTTGGTCTGACGAAAGGAAAAAAGCTCATAGCGAAAGAATGAAATTAGTATGGGCACAAAGGAAGGCTAACAACAACAAATGCCTCTAATTGTACTTCGCGTGGTCCACTAGGGCCCATACGTGAATAATAAATAATAATAATTATTATAGCCTTAATCGTCAAATATTTAAAGTTTTAAAGTTATTCCATTTTATTTTATTTTAGTTTATCGTTTGTTTATAATTTTATTCATAGAAACACATCGTATTTGATAATTACAAAAGAAATACAGTTTAACTATTGACATATTAATTTTTTGTGACACATTCTTTTGTTGCACTTGGAAAATTACTTTTTAGTCTATCACCTCAAGATTTTGTTTTTGGTTTTCATCTTAACGGGCACCAGTTAGCAGTAACAGCATAATGATATCCGGAACCTTTTTTGATGTCGGCAAAATAATAAATCCTGGTCGCCACAACTGACGTAAGACGTGAATTCAGATCGGGGCCCCTCTAATGAAGACAAGGCGACTAAACGTGATCTTCAATTTGCGATTGTCTGTTGAATGATAATTATGATCGAATAAGGATGCCGTATTTACGTCATCGATATCGTTACCCTTTGATATTGACATTCATAGATCGTTTGGCTTAGATACGTTTGATCAATTCTAAATAGATTTTGGACTGCACCGTATTCATCTACAAAAATCGATTTCTTTTAGTCCGTGCTATTTGATTAATTGGGAATTGTCACTGTATTTGTTCGAGTATTTATAATTTGCTAGCTATTACCCACCCGCTGCGCTGGGCGTAAATTAAACTTAGTA
Source organism: Cosmopolites sordidus (assembly GCA_031761425.1). NCBI lineage: Eukaryota > Metazoa > Arthropoda > Insecta > Coleoptera > Curculionidae > Cosmopolites > Cosmopolites sordidus. The sequence goes on from JARFXV010000801.1 coordinate 1,316,464, forward strand.
ACTAGTAATAATTGATTTATTTTATGATTAAAATTACTTTTAGAATTCCACAGTTTTTACCCGAATTTTCAATTATATATTTTTTATTAATATTTTATATTTTCTTAAATATATTTTTGTTTTAAGCGAAAGCCATCAAAATATTTTACTGACAGGCAAATAAATAACCATGATCTATTGGCTTGGTCATTTGTTGGAGTGAGAATAGCTCTTTCTTTTAACAATTAAGTGCAATTTACTCCAGCCTGATCTGTATTTGGATATATTTTGTCAGTCAGGGTTATCAAATCTCCCACGATGTCACAAAGACTACTCGGAATATTTAATTTACCTTCTTCTTCTGGATTCTTCCCATCACTTATTATTCAATTAGTAGTTTTGAAAAGTCTTTTGCTATTAAATCAAGTTGATGATGAATACGCATACTAATTCTCAAAGATAGGATAAACATGGGACCATAAACTTGATGACTTAAGACAGACCTTGACTTCATCTACACATGTTCCTCGTGATATAACAGGTAAGATCTGTTTAAAGTCACCAACCAAACGAACCGTACTCGACCCATAAGTCGATTGCAACCTCTAGGTGAATAGTCACAATTTTGAAAAGAATAAATAATCCACCAAGTAAAATATTTTCCACGGACATTTACAGGCACTGTTCTAGGATAGAAATATCACTTGGTAGGAGTATAAGAAATGTTTTAAGCAACAAAACAACTTAAAATGAAGGACTTGCAGCGTGCTCGTTCTCCCCTCGGGTGCAGTGTAGTTTTTGATAGAAATACAATCAACGTCAGAGACTATTTTCTGTCTAGGAGACACAAACGATGTTCTCAGTTAAGAATTTACTGTAATCGGTGCTAAAAAAAATATTCAGCATAAAAAGATTTTCCTACAAATCGCCACCAAGGTGCAAATAAAAAATGTCTTTGTTAAAGAAAAAATAACTATTTATTGACAGTTGAAAATTATCTTCATTCCCACCGCTTGTTCACTATCACAGTTCAAATAATCAAATAAACAAATTAAAATTACTCTCGTCCTCTTGACATTTACACCGATACTGATCCGTTATACCGGGTTGCTTCAATATAAAAAATAATACCTTAATTGAATATAGAGATAACCGACAAATATAATTTATAATCGTATTATTAAAGGTAGTACGACATTGAAAAAAATATTTTGACAACTGAATTTAAAGTAATTGTCACATACGTCGAACATACAAATTTTATTACATTTTCATTTTTCTCATAATAATTATTGACATGAAAACATTATTTTGACAGCTGAATTTAAAGTAATTGTTACACAGTTCGAGTATCCAATTTTTATTAAATTTTGATTTTTCTGCTTTTTGATAATCTGTCCAAATAACATAATTAAAAGCTAAAGAAATGATTCAAAATTAACCGGCTAATATAATTAAAAATTAGACACAGCTGTCAGAGTTTTTTTTCATTTTCTTGATATTAATATAATTTGTCATATGTGAATTAATTCTTTTATCTCTCTTTCTTCCCCATTTAGAAATTTATTTTTACATTAACAGTTCTTGGTCAATTTTCATGAAGCATAAGGAGAATTCCTGTCAAGTTTCAAGTCTGTAGAACTTACAGTTATAAAGCGGGTTTATTTATACATTTTACGCCCCGGGTTTACGCGGGTTTTTGTATAATCCGTCTTTATTCAATTTTTAAGTATGTAGGACTGATAGTTAAAAAAAGGGTTTATTTATACATTTTACGTTCCCGCAATCCTCGGAGCGGATTATCGTATAACCCGTTGGTGAATATCTGTGAGTATAACACACACATAATTTTCAGGTGTATTTTTAAGCCAAATGGTTCACCAGCACTTTGCAGTTCTTGTATGCGTCTTTGTAGCCCCTCTGAGTCTTGTGAAAGGAGAACGATATCATCTGTAAATCTAAGATGGCTTAAATTTGAACCATTGATCTTTACACCATCGTTTTCCCAATCCAATTTACGGAATACTTCCTCAAGGCAAGCCTGGAAAAGAATAGGCGATATTGCGTTACCCTGCCTTACACCTCGTTTTACATTAATTCCCACTTCCAGATCATCAAGGGGAATTGTCGTTGTAGCTACATCATATATCGATCCTAGTAGGTTTATATATGCTTTGTCAACCCCCTGGCTAAGCAGTGCATCCATTGTGGCATGCTTTGCGATGGAATCAAATGCCTTTTCGTAGTCGATAAAAGCCAAGCACAGTGGTGTATTCGTTGTGCCTTTCTATGGCGTGCTGAACATCCTGGATGTGATCCATTGTAGTGAATCCACTTCTGAATCCCGCTTGTTCTCTTGGTTGTGTGTCATTCAGTTTTTTAATATTCTTTTATATATTATCTTAGTAAAAACTTTGTACATTACTGATAGGAGGCTTATTGGACGGTAGTTTTTTAAATCTTCCTGTGCTCCTTTCTTATGTGAAAGGATCACTTCTGCATTTTTCCATAAGTCAGGTACTTTTTGTTCTTTGAGGCATTTTGAATATAATTTTGTCAGTGCTTTATGTAACGTCCGACCACCAGCTTTTAGCATTTCGACAGTTATACTGTCCTTTCTTGGAGCCTTGCCGTTTTTCAGCGATTCTATAACATTTGTTACTTCCTCCACTATGATATTTGTTCTTTCGTGGGTATTGTTGTATTTGATTGGTTCTCATCTTCATACAACTGGGAATAAAATTTTCTGACAACCTCTATCATTTGCGTACGCGCCTTACACATTTTGTTATAGTTTTGCAGAGCTCAGTTTTCTCGACCCTACCAAAAGGACTATCTGCATTTCTCATTGTCCGTCGCTTCCTTATTAAATCAATGGTCTCAATGGAGATTTTTGTCTGCTTGAGACATTTTTCTTCTGGTACTATTGAAGCAGCCGTTTGAAGCACGTTGTTGGCGATTTCTTCATAAGGAACTGATATTTCCATTTCCTCCGGATCTTGTAACATAGCAAAACGGTTTGACAAAGCAATCTCAAAATCCTCTTGCCTCTTTGCAGCAGTTTCCCAAAATTCACTTTGTCCTTTTTTGACCTTACCGCGCGTTCTCTTCGACAGTTAACCGTGACTTTTGCTCGTACCATTCGGTGGACACTTCCAACATTAAAATTGTTAAGGACAGTACAATTGCAAAATATTGTTTAATCGATTTATCATATATATATATATATATATATATATATATATATATATATATATATGTATATATATATATATATATATATATATATATATATATATATATATATATATATATATGTGTGTGTGTGTGTGTCCATTCTACGCCATAATCGAATTATATGCCAAATTTCATTAGAATCCATCCATCTGTTTGAGTATGACTGAAGGATACAAACATACGCATTCACAATAATAAAAGGTGGGTGAATTATCACGTTACCATACTGCTTTAACCCCTTTTTTTTTCGTGTTATTTGTGATAGTTTGGGTTTGGCTGTTGTGTAGTGCAGACGGGCAACTTGTTTTTCGATAATTACAAGCCAAAAGAACGTAGTGAAATTGTTTTGATTTACATCAAAAAAATAATTCAATTTTTCCAACTCAATGTGAATTTTGGTGAAAATATCCCAATCGTTCGGTGCCTCATAAAACAACAATTTATCGTTTAATTAGGCAACTTCAAAAACTAGGAACAGTTGCCGCCACGAATTAGAGGTTGTGAAACAGTGCGAAGCGCTGACAATATTGCACGTGTGGTGCCAAGTGTGCAGGAGTCTGCAGACATGTCGATTTGACGACGTAGGGTATAATTGGGAATTTCTTCACGCAGTTTACGCTGAATTTTGAGTTATGACTTACATATTTTCCCATAAGATTCAAATTGTTTAAGACCTGTTGCCTACAGACAAAAATAATTGATTAGAATATTGTAATTCCACCACCACGACTTCCAGCAACTTTTGAATTGTGCTGTGCTTCTACTTATGGAAATTACACTTACACACAATTACACTTGATGGAAATTACATTACACACACTATATTTTATTGTATTATGGTTTAATGCTAACAATGTAGCTGCTTTGCCGGACTTATATACTATATAATAGAATGAACGTTCATGCAGGGTTAACCAAGATGCATTATACCTTGTACTCTCACCATCCTTATGAACAGCATTAACAATTTTTTTTCTAAATACATTTAAGTAAGCAAACATTTTTCTGATCTTAATTTTTATATTTTTTTCAGCGTTTTATGATTAATTATATTTATTTCTGCGAAAATAAAACTCATCTGTAATACTAACCTTAGTTTTTTAATGATATGTTGTTAATTAATTTGGTAACAGGTTTTCTAAAACAGGTCTTCTAAATATAGAATATTTATGTCAATTCTTATAATGCCGATCTTTAAAAAAGTGTTCACGAAAATAACAACTAACAATTGAACAAGAACAAGAAAATGTTTTTTTTTAACAGTTATCTGACTCAAGTATATATGAAAGTTTAAATTGAATGAATTCTGAAGCCATTCCGTAGTATTTTATCTGTCATATTAAGAGTTATTTGAACTTATGGCTCTACACTAATAATCATAACACAGCGTTACTTTTTAGTGTAGTGTATGGGTGTTGCTAGATCAAAACAAACAACATCATTTAAAATATATGGCCCTTATTTTTAATTACTGATTGATTTCCTCTTGTCAGGGAGTCGATTAGATATAGATATGCCTCTACAGATACTGAAAACCAAGCTGTCTGAATTTCTTGCCCCAATGTCTTCTTGTTTGTCTTCTATTTTCTACTTTTTACTTTTCTACTTTTTCAATTTTTTACCAGTAAGACGTAGGCTTAATTTATTCCACAGGTTCTTAATCGGATTTAGATCCAGGGACTGTGAAGGCCACTCTAACCCTTTAATATATTATCTTCACTACCTTTTTTTTTGCAAATTTTAACCGATGCTTTATATTTTGTTTACTTAAGGAACTTTCCTGGCTACTTTACCGTATAGATTCTTCTGTTGGAAACGTCGTCTTATGGTACTGATGCTGATACTTAGGTCAAGATTATATTTCTATAACGACAGAGGTAGTAAAAGGATCCTTCAAAGCCTCGCGTACAATACTATTATCAATTTGTTTTCTCGTTTTTCTTCGACGGCCTCGTCTTTTCTGGTTGTTTTTGGGTGACTTATGATTCTTTCACTGCTTAATTGCATTCGAAATAATTGCTTAAGAATGTCTGTCAAGTTGATGAAGTTGATGAAGTTGATGAAGTGTCAAGTTGATGAAGTTGATGAAGTTGATGAAGTGTCAAGTTGATGAAGTTGATGTTCTTGTTGATTCCAAGCCAAAAAGATGCCAATTAGTAATTATGATTAGGGACCATACTACAAAATGCAAAGGTTCAATAATTATATAGACTAAATAGTTTTAGAGAATAACACCTTTTAGTTTTTTACGTTTTGTAATAAAATTAGGCTTATTTTTTTGACGACAATTTGTTCTAAATTATGTCATCAACGTATAATTATAAATAAAGTAATTGTTTATATTTTGAATATCGGGTGAATTAATTCAGGAAAATTAATATTGTCTAAGAAACGACGTAAAAGTGAGTTTAAATAAAATATATTAATAAGTCTCCGCTATTTTATTAGCCACCACTGTATATGTATTTTTCGTACGCTATTAACTTAAGCAGTATTCTTGTGGTTCTGTTAAAAGTTCGGAATTTTATAGGTTTTAACTTTTAATTGTCCTTCAAAAGGTTTCTGAAGTTTATCAAGGTGTCTTTTCTCTCTAATCGAAATTGATGGTGACGATGAATTTACCTCTGAGTATGCGGTTAATAACAGTTAATAACAAGGTGATAAAGATTTGGAAGAAACGCGTATCAATATTAATAGAAGCTTAGCTAAAACAAACTTCTTTTCTTCTTTTTTTTCTTCTTTTATGAATTTCCATTATCTATTACAGATTATATAAGGTATACAACTTTGCTCCCGCCGTTTTTTTTTTAAATTCAAGGCTTTATTGTAAAAAACTGGTTATACATTTATGATTCAAAGTATTTTCCATCGTTGGCCACTACTTTCTCCCATCTTTCAAGCAGCATTTGAATTCCGCGTTGAAAAAACTGGTCATCTTTTGAAGCGATCCACGAATCGATCCAAATTTTGACTTCTTCATAAGACCGGAGGTGCTGGTCCGCCAGATCGCATGCCATCGATCGAAACAGGTGATAGTTAGAGGCAGTTAGAGGATCGCCTACTGGTGCTATGGGGTTATGTTTACAAGATGCCCATTTTATGATGTATTCATTTCGAAAACTACTTACCGCTAACGCCATCTATAACAAACCGGCGGCAGCAAAGTTGTAGTCCATATATTTTATATATATATATATATATATATATATATATATATATATATATATATATATATATATATATATATATATATTAGTATTTTACCGTAGATTTTACCGATTCTTTACATCATTTTGAACAAAAAGTTTACTTAAAATATATATATTCAAAATGCAATCATTTGCGTGGAAAACAGGTCAACACTTTTATTTTCCTAATAATTGTTAGGAAGTTGTTAGTCATTTATTCCATATGTTTCAGTATAAATTTAGTTCTTTTTTTTTACAAAAAATAAACTAACACATTAATGTCGTTTAATGCCAGAGTTAAAATTATTAGCACTAATATTTCATATGATGACACGTTTTCAATGATTTACGTCACATTAAGAAGCTCATGATTAATTGTTGTATTAAATTAAATATTCAAAATATCCGCCATTTGAGTCTAGCAAACCTGGCATAATTATTTTCTATTTTCTCAAACACTAGAATAAGTCTGAATAAGTTTAATCTGGTTGAGAGCACCTTCTCTATAAATTAGAAGCGTATCGTGATATTCGCGTTCAGAATTTTGGTTTTAAATTGATTTTAACACACATACAGAAATAATTTTAGTTTGAACCACCTTTGTCGTGGGATCATCTGAATTATTTAATGCCACGTTGCCACTTTTATTTTGACTGGTGTATGGCATGATTCTTAATCAAAAAAGAATGTTCTAATAATATTTATTAGTTGCTTATTCGTTAAAGAATCAATAATTATTTGCCAAATATGCTTTTACACATATTTGCTTAAAGAAAAAGATTAATCTTCCCCATTACAAAACTAGGGCTTAATAATAATAAATGCCTTTATTAATTAATTAAATGTTAATGGAAATGGTGAAGCCTAGTTCAACGAGCCACTCGTACTCAACCGGTATCCAAAAACCAATTATAATACTTAGTACTAGACTTAAATAAATTATATAAACATAAATGCATGCTAATTGCATAAACGTTCTACAGATACAAATACAAATAATAACAACGTATATGTACGAAAATAAAACACACAAACAAAAACAAGTAATAACAAATTATAGTTCAGTCTATATTCAAAATTACAAAACAATGATATAAAGGAAAATAATTAAGAATGAAGTGAAAAATGAAGAAAATCATAAAATAACATCAAGGCTGTATCTCTGAACTGATATTTTTTCAATTTAAATCTGATGTGCTTTCTGTAAAACATTAAATGACATCTCAAATCTCTACTTTGAGAGTTTAATAATTCAGCAGCATTGTAGCTGGAAGAATGATGAAACATGGCTGTGCTATAACGTGGCACTATAAGAAGGGCACTGTGACGAAGGTATGAATCGTGAATAATTCGTCGAAAACTCAATTTATTTCTAATACAAAGTTGAGGCGACGTAATCATTAAGCCTTCAATACTTAAACGTAAGCAATATTTTGAATAAAGAGTCAATCTTTAACCACCCCAAATCAGTTAATTTTCCCGAAATGTGATCATACTTGCGCAAACCACATACAAAGCGGCAACAAGAATTTTGTATCTTCTGGAGACGGTAGCGGGTTACATCTAAACAAGGAAAATACACAAAGATACAGTAACGAAATTTTGACATTACAAGACTTTCACAGTGTCTTTTTCATGTTAAAGGATAATACATCTCTAGCTGAGTACAAAAGTTTTAGACTAGTATAACTTTGTCTTGTCAAATAAGTTATATGTTTACAAAAGCATAACCTTTCGTCAATAAATAAACTCAAAATTTTTGTACAATTTGCAATTTGATTTTTTTTGCTGATTAATGTACAGATTTATTTGAGAACATAGAAACCGCCTTTTCTTATCTGAGCTAAAAATTATAGCTTTAAATTTGGTAGGGTTCAAACGTAGGCAATAATTTGCAGAGAATGCAGAAATGTTGCAAATATCTTCATTAATGGTCTTGGCTGCACGTTCATAATCATCGCACACGAACTCCTTGTACAGCTGTGTGTCCGCAATAGTGGACGCAATGTGTGTACAGCTGTCTGTCCGCAAATAGTGTGGATTTACAATTTACAATAACTGCCTGTGAATCGAAAGTGTAAATTAAGAAAAGCAACGGACCCACGCACCCAATGGAGTACGATTGCTCAAGTATATATGAAGAAAATTAAGTGATGTTTCATTAAAGCCAAGATATTCACATTTAGCAATCAATAGAGCCAAATGCCTTAGTACCAAATGCCTTACTAAAATCCAACAAAACAAGAGCGGTCGCCTTTCCATCATCCATAGAATGACAAACATCGTCACATAGAGAAATCAAGGAAGTTTCCGTACTATACCTTCACCCTAAAAAAGTGTTATTGTCAGTATAGTGGGATTTTACAGGAATTATTCACTGAGGTTCTGAATCCTAATAAAATCATAAGTGCTGAATATTATTGTGCTCATCTTTACAGACTAGATGGATAGATAGATTCAAAAATGTTCAAGACTGATTAATCGAAAAGGTGTTATTCGGCAGCATGAGAATGCAATACCTCATAGTGCCGGAATCACCCAATAAAAAAATCAAAGTGTTAGGCTGGGAGATGCTTTTCTCGCCCACACGATTCTGCTGATGTTGCATCGCCGAATTACCATATTTTCAGATCTTTGGAACATTTTCTTGGCGGAAAAAAAAATTCTTTCGAGTGCGAATCAAAACTGAACTCGAATAATATTTCAATTCAAAGTCACCATCACTATCATTTTACAAAAGGGAATTAAACGCTTGTCAGAGAGGTGGGCGAAGATTGTCAATAGCCATGGAGATTATATTGAAAGCTTAAAACAGTATTACTAATAAAAAACATTCTATGGTATCAAAAATCGACATTACTTATGGGTGCCTATATTACATTATTTTTTATCAAGTTTGATCATTATTACTATTGAAATACTATAAAAGAAATGTTACTAAATATTATTTTATATCATTAAAATAATCATTTTGGTGAATTGTTTAAAATTAAATATATTAACAGTTGATCTACATGTTTATCAAGAATTCCAAAACTGTGGAATTCGTTAAAAAAAGTAATCTCAAGAATTGCTGAAAAATACGGGTTTTGATGTATCTAATATATTTTATTTGACAATTGGCAACGGACCGTTCAGAATGGTTTTGTAAATTAATGTCTTAAATTATATGTTTGTCAATTTTTGTGTCGTAAATTGTGTATGGTAAGTAGTCTTCAAATGTTACAATATTTTCTTAATACATAATTATTAACATATATTATTTTTCAGTTACTGTAGGCGTCATTTTTGTGTAATTTACAAACTTCGTTGAGACAAGAATCTAGAAAGGTAAGGATTACATTTTTAGATTTATTCAATAATCATTCAGTCACTTGAAAGAAAACACATACTATTATATATTTTAAACTTTAACATACAAAATTATCACGAGGTTTTCAATAAAACCAACATATTTTTTGGATTATTTTTTTGCGAATGTTATATAGAGTGCCTTTTAATTAAGATATGTGATATTAGCATACGTTGGCTTAAATCACTATATTTATTCATATTCCTTCTAATTAATTTTTAATGTGGTGAATATTTTAGACGTTTATTGATATTGTAATGTGAAATGATGAAGGAAAATATTTTTTTTGTATCTTCGTCGCGTTTTTTTTAAGTTTATATTTCTATTTTTATATAAAATTTTAAAATGTATATTCTGTAAATGGGCAAAATGTAGGGAAAATAGTTTCCAGAATGACTAAATATGGAAAAATCGAAGATTGGATGTAGGATTTGAAGTTGATTTTTTTTGTTTAAAAAACGGAAAATATATAATTTATTATATTTCAACCAAAATAAGAAGTATCATGTATAATTATTTTATCTTTCTGGCAAGGTATGATAAAAAATCTATGATAAAAAATGATTCTTTTTTAGGACACTTGTACTAAACAAAATGAATGATAAGCTCAGGGTAAGATAAAACATTCCTTCGACTTCGATAGCAACACGTGGGTGTGGATTATGATATTAAATAGATCTTTATTATGATCTTTTGTATATTTTTTGTATTTCATTGTTTTTCCTCCAGTGCTTTTTTACTATAACTCACTATTTATTGACTGTCTTCACCTAAGTTTTATTTTATGTATGCTAGCTTGGTTGATCAATTATTTTTCGCCATTTGTTCCTATCCATCGCTTTTACCTTCTACTTAACAATATTTAAACATGTTAAATCGTCCATTACCTTATTCGTGTATCTCAGCTTAGGCCTCCCTCGTCTTGTTCCTTCTATTAAATTAATGTGCCTTGGGATGTAAATATATATATATATATATATATATATATATATATATATATATATATATATATATATAGATATATATATAATATATATATATAGATATATATATATATATATATATATATATATATATATATATATATATATATATATATATATATATATATATATACACATATATATATATATATATATATATATATATATATATATATATATATATATATATATATATATATATATATATATAGATATATATATATAATATATATATATATAGATATATATATATATATATATATATATATATATATATATATATATATATATATATATATATATATATATATATATATATATATATATATATTTGTAATTTATTATTTTTCCGCCCATGTCATATATTTATTTTTATTTTCATCAATTTCTAATCCCATATCTAGTGTCGTTTCTTGGAATCGCAGTAAACTTTAAACTCGTTTTTTTAAACTCGTTTTATACTCGTTTTTTCTTGCACTTTCTTATACATAACTAAATAGTATTGAGGATCAATTGATCACCTTGCTTTAATTTTTCTTCGACATCAACATTCTATGTCAACTCGTCAATTTTTCTAAGCAGTTCTCCATTTCTTGCCGAATTAGTTTAATTAGTATTGTTAATTTGCTACTTATTCCAAGTTCCTTCAAGGCTACATATAGTTTCGCTCTCCTGATCATGTCAAGTGCGTATTTAAACTCTATAAGTGCTACAGATGTGTTTTTTTGATCTTATAGCTCAACGTGTATTTCTCTAAGTGTAAATATTTTTAATTAACCGATCCTCCTTTCCTTAACTTTTTATATAACATGCCAGGATTTTGTACGCTGCATTTTTTTGCCCCGTTTTCTTTTTAAATTTGTTCTTTTTATTTTTTTTATACATGGGGTATAGTATAGCTTTTCTTCAATTCCTCTGTATTTTTTTTTACCCTTACTTTTTTCAATAGTTATTTAAACAATTCTGTCTTTAAGTAATCTTTGCTTAAAGTATCCATATTTATTTTTAATGAAGTAATTTTTACATTGATGCCCTTTCCTTTCTTTTTCAATACCTTGACAAAGTATATATACTACAGGCCAAAAGTTTACCTTTAAAACTTCTTTTAAAGACTACCTTTAAAACTTCCCAGAACTTCTTTTAATTACCAAAATGTAATTTTTTTTAACTCGATAATATTGATAGTTATTCAAGTTAATATATCGTATTTATTTATACCTTCAAAAATAGCTTTATAATAGTTTATCGAAGATAAGAAGGAAAATAATAAATGCAACCGAATTATCGAGTTTACTTATTATTCTATGATATCAGTTAATCCCGTTTTTACAAATCCCTTTTTTGTTTTGTTTAAATCATTTAGATATTAGTTTGTATGATTGATCTTTATACCATCCTGTTTCCAATCCAGATTACGGAATACTTCTACAAAGCAGACCGAGAAGAGATTAGGCGATATTGCATCACGCTGCCGTGTACCCCTCGCTCTACATTAATTCCCACTTCAAGATCATCAAGGTGAATTGTCGCTGTAGCTTCATCATATATCGCTCCCAACAGGTTTTCCTCCTGACTAAACAATGGATCCATTATGACCTGATTTGAGATTGAATCAAATGCTTTTTCGTAGTCGATAATAGATATGTACAGTGGCATGGTGTATGGTTGTGTCTTTCTATGGCCTGCTGTACAACCTGGATATGATCTATTGTACTGAACCCACTTCTGAATCCTGTTTGCTGTATTGATTGTGCGTCATTCAGTTTTTTTAATATTCTTTTATATATTGTCTTGGTGAAAACTTTGTACATTACATATAGGAGGCATATTGGACGGTAGCTCTTTAGATCTTCCCGTGTTCCTTTTTTATGTAAACAAATCATTTCTGCATTTTTCCATAAGTCAGGTACTTTTTGTTCTTTGAGGCATTTTAGGTAAAATTTTGCCAGTGTTTTATGTAAAGTCCGTCCACCAGCTTTTAGCATTTCAACAGTTACACTGTCTTTTCCTGGCACTTTGCCGTTTTTCATCGATTCTTTATCATTTGTCACTTCCTCTACTAGGATAGCTGACATTTGTTCTTCCGTATTGTTTTTGATTGGTTCTGATCTTCATAAAATTGTAAAGAAAATTTTCTGACAACCTCTAACATTCCGTACGCGCTCTACATACTGTGCCATCCTCAGGCATTAAGGCATAAATTTGTGTTATATTCTTTTTCAGCTCTTCATATATCATTGACATATCAAATAAATATCATCAAAAATGTAACAACAAAATAAATATCAAACAAAATGTAAAGTAAATTTAAAAAAATATACAACTTTCAATAAATAACAGTTTGGCTACAAAAATAAGAGTGTTTACAAACTAGTCTAAATCAACTTATTAGTTAGTATTTTCAAAACTTCGGCACATCGTCTAGGCATGGAGTCTATAAGATTGCAGCAAACTTCAACCGGAATGAAATACTACATTTCTTGAACAGTCTCCCATAATTTTAGGTATATATGTTTTTGTTAAAGTTACACTCGTCTTCAAAATTTGCCACAATTTTTCTATAGGATTCATGTTCAATGACTGAGATGGCCAAGGTAAACAATATTATGGGTATTAGAACCAAGTTTTCACACTTTTGGCTGTGTGTTAGTGATCATTGTCGTGTTGGCAGTTCCACCATAATGGCATATGTTCTTCGGCATAAAGCAACAATATTCTTTAAGAAGTTAATTTCTTTTTATAAACAATACTTAATGGTTTGTTTACCTTTGTCATCTTAGTCGCCGGGCATGAATCCTATAGAAAGTTTGTAGAATATTTTGAAGACGGGGGACTTTAAAGAAAACATCAAATACCAAACAATTATGGGAGACTGTTGAAGAGATCTGATATTCCATTCCAGTTGAAGTTTGGCGCAATCTTATAGATTCCATACCTAGACGACGTGCTGCAGTTTTGGAAAATAAAGCCTATCCAACAAAATGCTAACTAATAAGTTGATTTTGACTACTTTGTCCTTGTTATACTACTTTTTCTTTTTTTTGTGTGAGCTATTTCGAAATACTCTTATTTTGCGACCAAGCTCTTATTGAAAGCTATGTATTTTTGAAATTTAGTGAACGTTATTTTTTTGTTGATTTTTATTTGATATGTCAGTCGATTACTTCATTTGGTGTATATATAAACTGTTCTATTCTAGTTTATTCGTTGATACACAATCATTTATGATTTCTAAATAATACTCTTATTTTTTTGGCCATATGCAGACCGAAATGATAAAATGTTCCTAATTTGAATTGACAAAAAGGAAATTGCGTTTTTGGTTAATGTATGTGCGTACATGTTTTAAAATTTATTACCATTTCAAATTGCAGTATTACATTTTTTTTTCAACATGCCTTGTGCAATTTTGTTGAAAATGCTTTGTTTAGTGAAGATGTTTTAAAGTTACTGATTAGATAATTTACAAATGCTTGTAATTTAACATTTTAAGATCGAATGTGGTGACGCCATTTAACAAATAAAAGCTCGCTATTTAAAAAAGCAATTGATTTTCTTGTCTTGTAGTATAAACTTTTCCGAAAATCAACGATACATTATTTATTATATATACATATATATATATATATATATATATATATATATATATATATATATATATATATATATATATATATATATATTGAAAGATTAGTATTTTAAGTTGTGTCTTAGCAATGAAACTATTTATTCGAATTTACGCTTTTTAATTTCATAAGCTAAAGTATACCACCCAACAGAAATGTCCAGAGTTTATAATTATAGGAATTATAGGTCAAAATAGGTCAAATTAATTATTGGTGCACGTATAGTGTTTGCACACATATACCAGATAAAATTCCCTAAATTGCAGTATTAAATTAGTAGTATTTTTGATTTACGTGCTAGTAAAAACTATATCAGTCAGTATTATATATATATATATCTATATATATATATATATATATATATATATATATATATATATATATATATATATATATATATATATATGACATGATAATTAATTAATCGCATACAGGACGTTTACAAAATAGTGCGCTTTTGATTGAGCTAAAAAATGCATGTTATTTAGGATTTTTAATTGGAATTTGGAAAAGAGCAATACATTCTGTATCTAAAAGTGTTAAGTGATAATATATCTATTTTTAGATTTTTTAGGGTTTTTAGGTTTCCGACTTATGAGTAAAAAACAAACACACTGCAATTATTGCAAAAATAGTGGTTTATTTTAGTAATGGGTTACGGCCGGCTAGGGTGACATTCTATCTAAATAAATATTATGAAAATGTATGTACTTGACATTATTAGTTTGATGATTTATTATTAACGTATTTAAGTACGTAACTATCTCAGTAAAGTTTGGAAGGAATTAACTATTCGAATGCAGTGATTATGAATTTATTTATTTTATACGAACAGTGTGACAAAATTATCGACCGCACCTGCAGACAGTTTAAGGCAATGTGCTCTAATTTAGCATGCGTGCATAAAAGAAAATTTAGACGAATTCAAACAAATTTTTATAAATTTTGGTTTTTTGAAGGCACCCCGGAATTTGACCAAGCTGACTTATTTCCATGCGTATCCATAATCTTCTATTAGAAGAGCTGAAGCCGAGCTGCATATAACATTCCCCTCGATACAAAGAATATTGAAAAAATGGCATGCAGTCTGTGGAATTGGCCACCGAGATCACTCGATTTAACTACTCTTGAATTATATCTATGGGGTGCTGTAAAATATATTATCTACAAAACGCCACTAAACACTAGAGAGGAGTTAGAACATCGGGTGAATCAAGCATTCACAATTTTAGATCTTATTGAGATAAGAGTGACGGAAGGGGTCCATATTAGAATGTTAAAATGATTGAAGGTAACCGGTCAGCGTTTCGAACATTTGCTATAAAAATAGTTTTTACGTAGTATTATGTTCCTAATTTTAATTTAATTTTATTGTTTACTAAAATATAATAAACTGTTATATTTGCTTTAATTACATTATTTTGGTTTTTTGTTTATAAGTCGAAAACCATTAAAAATAGGTATATCATCACTTAATACTTTTAGATATAACATTTATTGCTCTTTTGTGCTCCACTATAAAATACAGGTTGTTCCAGTTAAAATGCCTATATAATATGAATTTTTAGTTCTATCAAAAGCGCACTATTTTGTAAAAGGCCTGTTTGCGATAAATTAATTTTTATGTCATATTGTCATAAAGCAACGTATTAAGGAACCGTATTAAAAAATTCAAGTATGCTAGCCATGCTGGTTGTAAAAAAAAATATTTTTTATTTAGGGATGTTTGTTGGCAAATTTCTTAAAAAAATATTTTTTATTTCCAAAATGGCTTAAGATAAGTATTTAGAACATTTGTGTGTTCATTAAGTGTTCAATTCAGGCGGAGACGCAGGTTGTTGTGTGTTCCACATGAGATTGTGGAACCCAACGGTTGGGTGTGTTGACACTCAGCTACTGCTGTCTCATTGGACGCAGTCCAAGAAAATCTAACCCTACATATATATATATATATATATATATATATATATATATATATATATATATATATATATATATATATATATATATATAGGGAAAATATTACAGAAATCTTTCACCCATTCTCCACGTGGTGCCACCGATCGCCTTCGCCGAACTATCATTCTGCCTGGAACCTCGGGTTGAAACCCGAGGTTCCAGGCAGAATGTTACGAGCGGTCCTGACTGCTACGAGCATTCGCCGTATGGTGGCGTGAGCTGTGTTCGATCACGACCCGTCATTAAAATGGCCAGTTGATCTGGTCTGGCCCCGATTGCCTCTCCGAACTGCTTTCCTTGCGTTCGTCTAGAGCTCGGCTGATGACGGCTGAAAGGCTAGAAACCGGGTCCCGAGAGACACGTGACGTCGTATGGTTGACAGTTCGGCAAAGGCGATCTGTGGCACCACGTGGAGAATGGGTGAAAGATTTCTGTAATATATATATATATATATATATATATATATATATATATATATATATATATATATATATATATATATATATATATATATATACATATACATATATATATATATATATATATATATATATATATATATATATATATATATATATATATATATATATTTATATATGTATATGTAAATGTATATAATGCACTTATTAATATACATGCCCATGTTTTGATGTTTAGTTTAATGTTTTTCTAAATTTTATTTGTGAAATCGTGTAAATTTTTTTCGTTAAATTTTAATGTCATTAAATTAGTTGACATTATTATAGTTAAAATAATTTTGTATGAGTTTTCTTTTTACTGGCTGTAAAGGAAGATGTGTCAACTAAATATTCCGTACAATTTCTAATAAATAATTAACACAATTCAATGTGTTAAGTGAAGTGTATAAAGTGAAAAGAAAAGCTTAGTTATAACAATTATATACAGTATTTCCTCCGCCTAAGTGCCGTCTTTATCGAGTTTGGCGACTATTATAGCATATTCGTTTCTAGTGTGAACTTTATGTATTAGTGTATCCGTTTTTCTCTGTCTGCTGTTTTATATTTTGCAGCAAGCCTTTTTTTCTATCTTTGCTTTTACCTTCGATCTCTCCCTCTATTATTATCCGATTATTAGTTCATATTTCTTATGTTTCATTATCTGACTTAGATAGGAAGTTTTTCTAATCTTTATCATATTGCTCAGTTGTAGATGAGTATTCATCATTTTTAAATGGAGTTATTGGTAATTTCGCGTGTCCAGCTTATACGAAGTATCCATTATCGTCACACTTCAAATTCGTTTAATATATGCGATATGGCCTTTTTGTGGTCTATGTGTCTCAGACATACATCAATAAAGAGCAGTATCTCTAAATAAATTTCTCAACATTCATGAATCCAGATATTGCGATGTAAGTTTTTTTTCTTTTAAATTTGAATGACGACTTTCCATCAGTGTTTTCTTCACATTTTTCAGGTTTTGTCGGCCGAAATGAGGCTGCTTATCAACAACAATCATTTTTATTACCGTCAACTAGCACATTCGTATATAATTCACATATTATCCAGGATTATTCTAAGGCGTATTTAGGGCGTTTTGGTGTTCTTTAAATCCAGATAGTTGAAAAATATCTTTCTTCCTTTTATGTTTTGTTGAATTCATAAAGAATCATTCTTTATCTCTTGACTACTTGGCCTGCTTGAGATGATCGTTGAAATCTCAATAAAAATGTTATAAAACGACATATTCTATTAATACTTGAGGGTCGTCATGATTGACAAAGATTATAATTTGCTACATTTTTGAAACATTTTTACATTGTTCCTTGTTAATCGTCATCTTTGATTTGATTATCATTTTTTTTTTAATTCTTATACATAACATACTAATGATTGCCTTTTAGTAGTTGGGCAGGATTTTTTTTTCAGTAATTCTTTATATTGTACGAATTTTTAGTTGATACAGTAATATTTAAACATATTCATTTACCAATAAATTAATATACAATTGCTAAAAATAACTGACCCTTAGATTTATTATAATAAACATCTAAATTATAAGTGATTTTATCTTGATATTAAATTTGATGGTGCATTACAAGGTCGACCAAATCATTGATGAAGCGCATACGAAACAAAATCTTGATTAACAAAAATTGAACTTGGACCTTTATAAACTTAATTCAATGTTGTTCGACTAAATTGGATGATAAATATTACATCTAGTGGTATATTTAATGAATCAACTTTTTATTATTCTAAGTACGAGTTTTAATAACTAATTTTGTATTAAATTTTAGTTATAAAATAATTTAAAAAACAATTATTTACCATACAATAACAAATAGGGCGTTAATTCTATTAGAGGACGGTACATTGACGAGAAGTATATAGTGAAGAAAAAATTATTTAAACAAATCGTTTTTCCTCCATTTCATTTATTTTGACACCTTTTTTTATTTTTAAACTTTTATCTATACAAACCAGAACTAGTGTAACAAGCGTGAACAAAATTATAATATAATTAAAACAGAATATCAATAAATAATAGTTCGTAAAGTAATAATTTTCAACATGGAAAATGTATTTGAAAACCTAACGCTTCAAAAAATGGCAAAAACTCCATATTTCTTAATGTATCCATTATTATATATGACAGATTTTAAATACATTTATATATGGCAGCTTTCTTAATGTATCCATTATATTATATTGTAACTATCTCGGCATTGATTCAATTAATTAGTTCATTCTAAGAAAAATACGTATTTTTAAATATTTTTTTTTGTTCACTTGATTTTGTTCTCTTTTTGATTTTGCAATTAGTATCCGGTAATTGGGGAGGCATAATCAACCTTATTCTGACATTGTAGAGTAGCCATTCTTTGTAACCCTCGCCGTGTGCTTCAGGTCGTTGTCTTGCTGAAATCTGATTTCAAAACGCTTTCGAACAGATTTTACTGCAGTATGTCAAAGATATACACCACCAGACTATGATATTTCCACCACCGTATTTTACTGTGGGAATCGTATTTCCAGGATCTATCGCCGTCATATTTTTATCCCCACACAATATTATGGTCATTGGAATCAAAGAACTTGCTTCCGTCACTGAATATGACCGATTTTAAAAAATCTAAGGGAAAATTTACGTATTTTATAGGAAAATTTTTTGCTTGACTTTTTTGGCTGATGAACGGTTTGTTCTGGGCGTTCCTCGTTCTATATCTGAAGTGAATAAGTATTTTGGTTAATAATATCGATTTTTTCGCAAAATTTGAACTTTTATTTCCATGACATAAATTACCTTAATAATCACAGTATTGGCCTTCGTTAACTATTACTTTTTCCCATCTTTCTGTGAAAGAATGGATTCCGCGTCAAAAGAACTTTTGATTTTTGGATGTCAACCATTCATCAAATTTTCACTTTGTAAGGATATAAGTGTTGTTCTGAAAGTCCGTGCTGCATCGATCGAATTAAGCGGTAGTCCGAAGGGACTAAGTCCGGTGAATACGGCGGATGGAGTAGGACGCCCCATTTAACTTTTTCGAAATAGTTCTACACATAGAAATAATATTTTATCGTGTCTTTAGGCGTATTTCGGTCATTTTTTCTTCAATGCTCGGTTTAATTTTTTCAATTGTTGGTATCAATCGCCAGTAATCATTTCACCAGGTTTCAGCAGTTCGTAATACACAGCTCCCTTGCTAATCTACCAAATACACAACAAAGCCTCAATTCCATGCATATTGCGCACTGGTTGTGATGTTGACGGCTGGCCTGGGTCTACCTATGATTTTTTGCGCTTTGGGTTGTCAAAATAGATTCAATGTTCATCACCTGTCACAACTAGATGCAAAAAACCTTTTCTGCCTGGCAAGCAAAATTTCACAAGTGGTTTTTAGCCTTTTAATATTTTCTTCAATGACATTTTTTTTTGTTGCAATGGTTTCAACATTCAACGCTTCTGCCAATTGTATCAACGTATGAGTGGGGTCTTTATCCAATAATGCTTGCAAATCTGCATCTTCAAACTATTGTAGCTGTCCTGGAATCTCCTTGTTTTTTATATTGAAATCACCACTTTTAAAGCGTTTAAACCATCGTTCACAAGTTTTTGGATTAGAGCATGTTCACCATAAGCTTCAACCAACGATCGATAACTTTCAGCAACCGTTTTCTTCAAATGAAAGGAGGTTATTAAATTTCCTCGCGAAACCTCTTTTTCTGGTACATAATTCGACATATTCAAAGGTATGAAAGACTATGTTTTTTTCACAATGACAATTAATAACGAACTGGCTTTTAATGGCATATATTTATCATCTAAAAGCCATATACGTCATTAGTCTACACCAAGGGCTCAATGTGTTGAACTACTTTAATAATATTCAAATGGAGAGATCCATCCCAAAACTTTTTTCATGCAATAATGGAAACACATTTTCAACGTACAAGATACCTAAATTGGTGTACCAAGCTACCGAAACTGTCCACGCGAGCTACCAGTAGCTCGCGATCGACGGGTTGGCGGTCCCTGGTCTATACTTACAAATGTATTAGTAACGCCAGCTTTTAGCGAAATCGATATTATTAACCGAAATACCTATTATTGTAAATAATTTCTTACACTCCTAGGCGTGACGGTTAGTTTAGTACAAGTAGCAATTATTGGCTAACTTCTTTGCTTGAAATTAAGCCATTTTTTCTAACAGAATTTAACATTTGTTGTCGATTTTTTATAGTACTTTTGGTCGTCGTTAGGCTTTACATTTTTAATAATTTCATATCATTTATTTTTAAATTCCCAGTTCACTTGACGCTTGTCTCCAAAGGCATCTCTAGACTTTTTCTAGCTATTGTTATTAGAATATTCAACATATATAATAACAATTCAGCCATATTACATTCAACACTCACTTTATAACTGGCCAAGATGGATTAAATTTGTATGTTTTTTTGAATTGCAATTAAAGTAGATTAAATCAGCAACACTCACCGTTAATGCATGCACTTCCAGTTATTGCATGCATTTTTTTTATGATAAATTAGTAGTTTATTAATTACTTTTTAAGAAATTTATTTTGCTTTAATAACGGTGTAGTTTTGATGAAAATAATTTATAGTTTGTGTTGATAGCGCGTTTGATTATTTAATGCAGTTAAAATAAATAAATTTGAGAAACATCGTTTTCCAAGTAAATTTTCCCTCACCGTAAATATCATTTCTGGTATCTTTTCGACTTTCGACGAACAGTTTCGTAATTTATATTAGATTTATATATTGGAAGTTTTTTGCCTAGGGTGTGTGAAATCTTAAGCGAAATATTTTGCAACGATTACGTGTCTTCGTATTAACAATGAAAAACCAGCTTTACATTACACTTTGCTCAATGTTTCCGTAAAGAATATATCTCTTTCCTGAAGTGTAAAATACCCCTCTACGATTGTTGTCTAGTTTTCTGGTTGCTTCATTCTACTTAAATCGCGTACCTTCGAGACATTTTTTTTAGGTTAGGGAACAAATATGTCAGTTTCAGTCAAATAGTCTCCAATACTTCATACTTTTGTATTTCATTTAATTTGGTCATCCTACCAGAATACCTTTGCGTTGTCCTGATGATAAATTATCTTTTCTTTTACAAACATTTTTTTTTATAATACTTTAAATAAAATAAAAATTTGTATAGTGCACTTAGGTTATAGTTTAAATTTTTTTAGGGAAAAATCAACCATCAACATTCCTTCTACATCCCAAAAAATTGATTCCATTATAGTTGCTTTGTTCTTGCTTTCTGTTGATAGAACTCTTTTTATCCCTTTTGGGATACTTCTGCTGGTTTCCTCTGAGTCTTTGAACACTTGTTTCAATCCTAGTACATGGTTGTAGATTTATGTCTTATCCGTAGTTATCAAACGACGTGTAAAATAATTTTTATTTTTGTTAAGAGTCTATAAATATTGCTGATAAATTTGCGTTTTTTGACACTTTTTTGCTCCGGTTCCACTTTTTTGTCACTTAAATATAACTCTTTCACACACAATTTGGTATTAAAATAAATTTTAAAAAATCGATTCACATGAGAAGGACAGACTCACCTATCTTATCCTAAACTCATTTATCAATTCCAATAATTTGCTGGTTAAAACTATAAACATGAAAAATTTAGCACTTCTGGCACACACTGCACAAATTTGTGGTGTTATGACATTTTTTGGGCGTTCACTATGTGATGCATAAGAAGCAACCCCTTCAAACAAATTTTTTCAATGTTATTTCAGTTGTTTCGTGTAACGTTTTCATTTTTAAATATAAAAAAAAACATATTTAATATAATATGCATAGCTGTTAAAATATTGAATAACAGAATATTGAAATAACTAAATTAACATAAAAAAATTAAACTTTACATGTGCTGATAAGAAGAATGTGATATTCTACTACATTATTTTATTGTCTGTTACTAATACTGGTCTATGTGTGAAGCAAGCAACTAGTTAATCAACCCCCATGAAATACCCTTGGACAGAAGAATCGTTATTAATATTAAGTCTTGCAATTGAGGTAGCTTTGATATCAGTTATCTTCAGTAAATCTTATATCATTTGAAAAATGAGAGAATAGTTTTATAATTAATATCTAGTACTCTAGAAACCGTTGCTTGATTAATTATTATATTAGTGTTATTATATATTTTAAATATGTTAAAATGGACCTTTAGGGTACAATGTGGTGGACGATGCACATTTCTAAATTTGGTGTCAGGAGGCTACACATGCTTTTCAGAAGTTCAGTCATTTCAAAGTTTGGACAAAATTATTTCTGATTATTATTGGAATAGTGAAGCTTATTTCAAATAAGAACATCATCATGTAAAAATCAAACTTTTTAATTATTAAGGTCTCAGGGAAGACACTAGACATATATCAGTGTTCACATATGTTCTTATTAATTCTTTTAAACAGTTAAAGGCCATTGACATTTCTTCCAGTTCAGAGCAAAAGACATATGCTGATTACCGACTAGATTTTTTAAAAATTTGGTCGACGGCCGATCTCTGTGCTTTCCCCGGAGGACAAATCATTAAAGGTAAGACTTTTTATCACACTTTTAAGACATGTCGGAAAAATAACGCATCTTTTTAAATTAAAAGAAAAAACTACCAGCTCCGTCTATTGAAAGAATATATAATCTGAAAGCCGTATATCTCCTCTATAAAACGAAACCACCATCATTAGAATCGATCAAGGGATTGAGTAGTTAAAGCGCTTAAGGGCAAAAGCCACTGTGACGACCATAAAAATAACTTTTTTTCAAGAATTTTTTTCACAGAATAACTAATTAATAAATGGATCGGATTGTTGTTATTTTATTAAGTGTACATTAAACTTGTTTTATATAAATTTTTATTTAAAAATTTAAAAAAACTATAAAAATATGAACCTTGATTTAACGACCATTGCGCCTTTTTCCCCTCCATTGTGGCATTGATATCTCGGTGAAAAGTTATTTGAAAATTAAAAAAACATATCCGAATTTAAATGAATATAGCTATCGTTATGCGTAGCCATTTTTTTTTTAAATTATTTACAAAACAGCGACGGATTAATTTTTTTGAGGCTCCTTTTTTTTCATTTAAACCCTTTTGAAGAGAAAAACCCTTTTGAAGTTTTCGTAGCGTTTTTCTTGAAGTATGTATTGTGAAAGTTTTTTAGGATCTTTTGGATGTGGTTATATAAGCATAACAGTTATATAATATAAAATTTTAAACTAAATTTTAAACTACGCGGACTACGTGGAAGTCTGCAGGTTCTCGGAAATCGATAAAATTGCGTTGTTGATTTGTTTTTATGGCTCTAAAGGTATTATACTTCGGAAATTCATTCCACAAGGACAAAATGTCACTGATGAATATTATCTGGGTGTTATGGAGCGTTTGTAGAAGAGAATCGTGAGAGTGAGAACCGAATACCTACTGCTGGGACATTGATTTTTGTTTCACGATAATACACTATCTCACAGGACCGTCGCTGTACGTGAATTTTTGACGAAAAAACAAGTCTGTTTGCTTCAACATTTTCCGTATTCGCCTGATTTATTTTCGTGTGACTATTTCCTACTTCCGAAACTTAAACTGGTCATGAAAGGAATATTTTCTGATAGTGGTACACAATTCTAAGAAGCTGTGACGAGGATCATTAAGGCGATTCTGAAAAATGACATAAAAACCTATGAAAAAACCTATTGGTTGAACGTGCCAAGTGATGTATTGATGCGAGAGGGATGTATTTTGAATAAAAATAAATAATTTTAACAAAATAACTATTTTTTTTATTTAAAAAGTTCCGTTATTTTCCGACATACTATGTATGTTTATTATGATTCTATTTTTACTAGATAATATTTATATTATATGTTCTTAAGTTAATTTAAATTGCATCACCTGGAAGGGAGTGTTCGATTCTAAAAAGTTTTTGATAAAATAGAGTCTGTAGAAATGCGTAAGCAGTAAATGTAAACAGCTATTTTTGTCCAATTCAAAGAGATTGTTTTCGACGGTTTTTTTTGCAGTTTTGTTCTTGTTTTAAACTGTTTGTGGATTAGTTTTACCTGGAATTTATCGCCAATCAAGTAAATTTGAAAAATATCGAATTATTGGATCTACGGGTTAGACTATCATAATAAAATGTCACTAGTCTTTTTATAATGTCCAAAATTGAAAAAGAATGCGTACCGGATGTCGAAATCGATTTATAGCTGATGTTGAATGGCATATACTCCGAGTAGGTTTTCATAGTATGGGATGCTATTGCTTATGAAGGTAGGTGGAAAGAAGTAAAGCTTTTATTGCAACGTCATCGTTAAGAATTAGTGGAGCCATATGTTCTCTTATTTCTTAACCAGCTGATAGATATAGTTTGTTCAACAAACACACATTGGGGATAAAGATAGGACTCCCCTGTTTTTTTGCCATTTTATTTTTTTTTCATCCATATGATGCATTCTTACCAAGTCTTCTTACCATGTATTATTTAGTTACCAAAAAATGTACCTGATGAATTGACATCGTTGAAGAATGTTATATTTCAAATGATTTTAAGGTGGGCCGGAACGATAGGGCAGTTTTGATTTTTTCAAAATATCTTTATAGCAAAGATTTATAATTACAAATTAATTACCTGTGAATCTAGAACTGCAATCATTCCATAGGAAAGAGTTTCGTAAAGACTCTTGATGTTATTTTCAGGAAATTTGGTTCATTCTTCCTCAATTGCATTTTTAAATTCCTCTTGAGTTTGAATTTGCCTCGAACTATTATACTTCTTTGGCTAAATGTGCCAAAACATTTTCGATGATGTTTAGATTTGGGCTGCTTGCTGGCCAGTCTAAACCCAGCTTTTATTGTTAACGCTTTAGGCAAATTTATAGATGCAAGTTTCACTTCGATACACACAGTACAGCTTTCGAGGCGAATAACACATGGGCTGAAAAGTCCCGGGCCTAACACATAGATGGCGCTAGTTTTATTGCAGTCACCTTTTTTTCAGTTAATACTAACCTTCAAAAGACAGCTGTTAAAATTTCATAATATTCTATTCATTAGTTTGTGAGTTATTGCGCTAAGAGTGACGCTACTTTTATTATTTTCAAAATAATGGATCAAAAACAATTTCGTTTTTTAATTTTACACTGCTTCTTGATGGGAAAATACCGTTCAAGCGAAGCAATGGCTTGAAAAGTGTTATGGGGACTCCGCTCCATCAGAAACAACAATAAAACGTTGGTTTGCTGACTTCAAACGTGGTCGTAGAGACACCGATGATGCAGAACGCAGTGGACGTCCAAATGAGGCGGTAACACCAGAAAACATAAAAAAAATCCACAAAATCGTTTTGAATAATCGAAAAGTGAAGTTTCATGAGTTAGCTGACATCGTAAATATATCAAAAGAACGTGTTGGCTTTATATTGCATAAGCATTTGACTATGAGAAAGCTCTGTTCAAAGTGGGTGCCGCGTTTGCTCACTGTTGACCAAAAACGAGAACGTGTTGATGATTCTGAGCAGTGTTTGGCCATGTTTAAACGTAACAAACCGGAATTTTTGCGTCGATATGTGACAATGGATGAAACATGGATCCATCGCTTCACTCCGGAATCAAAACGATCGTCATCTGAGTGGACAGCAACTGGTGAACCTCGTTCAAAGCGCCCGAAAGCACAACAATCGGCTGGAAAGGTTATGGCTTCGGTATTTTGAGATGTGCGTGGTGTACTATTCATCGACTATCTTGAGAAAGGAAATACCATTAACAGTGAATATTATATAGCGTTATTGGAGCGTTTGAAGGCCGAAATTGCAAAGAAACGACCGCATATGGCAAAGAAAAAAATGTTGTTTCATCAAGACAACGCATCGTGTCACAAGTAAATCAAAACAATGGCAAAACTACATGAATTGAACTTCGAATTGCTCCCACATCCACCGTATTCGCCAGATTTGGCTCCCAGCGACTACTGGCTGTTCGCAGACCTGAAAAAAATGCTCGCCGGTAAGAAATTTCGCATGAATGAAGAGGTTATCGCTGAAATTGAGGCCTATTTTGAGGCAAAAGATAAATCATTTTACAAAAGTGGTATTGAAATGTTAGAGCGGCGCTGGAATGATTGCGTTCTCTTGATGGAGATTACGTTGATGAATAAAGCTAATTTTGAACCAAAAAAACTGTGTTTTCTTTGTTAGGCCCGGGACTTTTCAGCCAATGTGTTATTTTCAGAGGGAGTTATCTTGCCTATTTGGTGTGATTAGAAAGGTGATTGGCAGGGGTTGCTATGGAGCATTATCGTTAACTATGACAGCATTGGACCGGACGAGAATAGAGGCTTTTATTAAGATTCAAAAAAAAGAAAATGCAGTTTACGACTTTTTGGCGCCTTATAGCCTGGACGTTATATCCTCAAATCATAGTTTTCTTTAGAATTGTTTTTAAAGTTTCCAGATTCGAGTTCCTACCTAAGCCACTTCGACAAAATATTAATTTTTGTAAAAATCTTTATTAGCGTGATAATTTTTATTTTATCTTGAAGAACAAATAATGGCATTATGTTTTGAAAATAATGTCGTTGAAATATCCCACCCGTCTTGGTTGAGTAGAATGCATTGTGGAGACCCATTTTTCGATAATTTTTTCACACATATCGCGTGGTATATTTTCAGTGGTTGGCCGAATGTTTCCTTTAAGGTCAAGAATTGTTAGAGATTTACTTCTGTACCGCCCCAAACAGTGACTTTCTGAGAAGGAAGAGGTAACTCCTGAATCACATGAGGATTCATCGCACCAAATCCTGCAGTTATTTCTTTCTTTATTTATTTTCCTTAAAGTGGGGGATCATCTTCCAACTGCTCTAGAGCCCAATTCGTGTATCATTTATCTTTCCATGGTGATTTTACAAGATGTACTGAACACAAGAATCAATTAGTGACCTTTATATCTCAAACAGTGTTGCCGTTATTTTTATAACATCAATAAAAAACGGGAAGGTTATATATTACAACTTAACATATTTTTTTACAAACAATTAAAATTTATTTTCTAATATTTCAAATCAGTTTGATAATGAAGTATAATCTTATTCATTGGGGTATAATTATTCGATGTTTAACATCATTCTACATTGAGTAGCACTTCCAGTTAATTAGTTAGAATTAAGATAAAGGTCATCAAATTTAAACACACGTTCTCGTAATTTATTTATTTTTGTAATAAAAAATGTCGTTAAAATTTTACTGCGAATTTTCAAGACAAGAAATCACTTCGTTCGTGAGGCAAATGAACTTGAATCCTTAATGAACTAATTCATCTGCTATTTCGTGAACAAGTGTCGTATTAAGAAATTCGTACAAGAAATAAAGTAATTAATTTGTTAATGACAACAATAACAATTGTAACATTTGTCATCCAGATGTCTTTTTTTATGAGCTAATTCATTTTGTCAAATAAATATCGGGAATTGTTCATTTAAAAGCAGGCGTAAAAAGTAAAAAATAAAATGTTTGCTCTAAGGTGGTACCAGTGTTCCTATTTGTCACGTAAAGCTGTTTCGTCATCTGTAAAAATATTTGAAAGTTCATTTTTTCAGCCCTATAATTATTTTAATCGTGCCATCTTAATAAGTGTCATCTTTCAGCTTTAAAACGAGGTATGATATACGAGCCTACTGTCAATATGACCTGAAAAAGCAATATTCGATGCACTACTTTCGTTTTGTCTTTCAACTAAAAAAAAGGCTGCGGAAGCTCAGGACATGATTTGTGTAGCTTCGGGAGATGATGTTTCGTACAGTACTTGTAAAAGGTGGTTTCAACAATTCCGAAATGGAAATGTTTACAGTGCCTTTGACTGAGAATAAGAGCAAACTTTTTGAGCTTGTATCATTGCTCTCTAGATTCAAGAAAAAACTTTCCTGCATAAGATTGTTTGGCATGTGACGAAAAGTGGATTTTTTACGATAATCCAAACAGACAAAACTTGTGAGTTAATCTGATGAGCTATCAACCAGCATTGCAAATCGAAATATCCATTTCAAAAAGGTATTGTTATGAATGTCAAATGAGTTGCTCTAATCTGGCCAAACGGTCACTGGTGACCCTTATCAGCTGCAACTGGTTCGTGTTACTGATGCTGGAGGAAAATGCTTTATAGAGGCAATGGAAGAATGGAAACATTTGTTTTTGCTTTAGAACAACGAGTGAAGAGTCCAACTGTCGTTGTTGTGATGAGGCATAATTAGCATAATCTGTGCTGCTAGCGAAAAGTATTAAACATTAATAATGTAGTGGATCGTTATAATGATTTTTCATGAAGAAGAAGCCAACACAATATCCAACAGTTTAGTAGAATACCCTCACAGAGGAATGTAATAAATATAATCTCCCGTTTATTTTCTGATTTTAACATATCTTCTCTAACTGCTCTCTATGCTGCTCACTAAATGTTTTTTTATTAATATAAGGCTTTTTAACTTCCGATATTAGAAATGAACTGATTATGCCAATAATAGTACAAAAATTGTACTGTGTGATGCAATTAGTCAATCTAATGTCAAGCAATTTAATATATACATATGTGCAAAAGTTTGGACTATTCAAACATTTCACCTTTTTATTGATATTAAATTTTTCTTTTACTCGTTTACCTAATCATTTTATTACAACTCTTACTGGTACTAAATAAAACTCGACACCAAATGACCAATGTGTGTAAAATTGATTTATTATTGATTGAATTGATTTTTTATTTTCCTTGGTAAAAGGAGGATTGTTTCGTTTCTTGATGTATGTTTTCAGAGTGTCCCAAGCATATTCATGTCAGGGAAATTTGCTGACCACCCTAACTTGGTTATTTCCTCCCCTTCAAGAAAATTTTGTATTGCTGCTGTGCGATGATTAGATGCATCGGAGAACATTCCAGTCGGAACTGTAATCCACCATTTCTCGAGCCTATTGCAAATTTACATTTTTTTGTTGAAAGGTTAGTAGGGAACACGTAAAGGTCTTCTGCAATGTAAATTTACCGCTTTTAGTCTGCATGTTATCTGCATGTGTCGCGAAACATTTACCCCTTAAAGCCTAACAAGCTCCCTTGATATAGCACTTGTAGTTTCCAGATGATTTCTTCGAGCTATCATTGATATCTGTCGTTCTTGTGCCGCGGTTGCACATCGTTTTCTATGACTTCTGGGGCTTTACGTCACGACTTTACGTCATTTGTCTCTTGTAATTTTTATGAATTTTCTATACAGTCATTTGGGAAATCCCTACAATTTCTGCTATATCGCTAATAATTTAACAAAGCAATTACTCTTGATCTGTTAAAATGAGATATCATGTTTCTGGGTATTTTTAAATGGATTGATTGAAAATTGAAAAATAACTGAAATAATGTGTAAATACCAGTAACAACGGAATAGGCCTTGTTATCAGCAAAATAATGCTTTTGTTATTTTCATTTAAAAACGGCCTAAACAAATATCCATCATACTTTTTAGAGTATCATAGGCGTAGATATCCTATTTGTAAATATTCCAAACTTTTGGACATTGTGTATCTAATAGGGTATACCTATTTTATTATAAAATTATTTTAATGACAACAGCTTTGAGCAACAGCTTTTCATCGACATGGTCTGGACTAAGCTTATATATATATATATATATATATATATATATATATATATATATATATATATATATATATATATATATATATATTTATATATATATATATATATATATATATATATATATATATATATATATATATATTTATATATTGCGTCCATTAAGTATTAGTTTTGGCCCGGGATTAAAATTTTAAAGTGATTAAAACGAAATAACTGCTCCAGCTCATATTGTGGAATTGCCTTCAAAGTACGCGTCGAAGCTGTTTGGATGGTCTGAATGTCTTCAAAAAACACCCTTTTAACTTTAATTGCAACTTTGATCAAACAGACTTCGGGCCAAAAATTGACGCACAATTAACGATATGTGTCTTGGCGCATTATCGTGCAACAAACTCCACCTGTCTGGATCGCGATATTCTGTGCATCAATCGCTTCAGGACTTCTAAGTAGTACTACCCAGTGACTGTTTGACTAGTTGGAATGATCTCTTTGCGGATGATGCCTTTGCTATCGAAGAAAACAGTGAGCATTGACCTAATTTTTGAAGGAGTTTTTCGTGTTTTTTTGCCTTTGGTGACATTTTCGACTTTCATTCCGCACTTTGGCGCTTAGTTTCTGGATCGTATTAAAAGCACCATGTTTCATCCCCCGTAACAAAGATTTCAAGAAGTTTTGATCATTTCTGGGTCATTTCGTAAGTAAGCTAAGGCACGATCACAGCTTGGTACACGACTACCGTTACCTTCAAAGACAGGTCATGATTTCCGAAAACTCTTTGGTGAAGTTTCCAGAAGGCTCTAGAAGTATAACTAATTTTTTTGGCGCATATCCGAGTCCAGATCTGCTCTGATTAACGAGACTACCCAAGTAGCTAAAAGATTCCATATACTCAAGTGAAGAGCCAGATGCATAAATGTTGTTGGTTGAAGGGATAAATTACCTCGAACAGCCATAATTTTTGTTTTATTGATGTTAATCTTAAGACATACGCCTAGATGTATCAAATCAACAATATATATTTTACAGATATTCAAAATCTGCATTCTGTATATCTCACCAGTAAACATTTTTTATGTTTTTGCCCAAGATTTCCTTTCTTTTAGTGTTATATTCTAATTTAATTTTTGTGATATCTGGAATGATTTTTAGCAAATATTTTGTTTTTGCATTAAAAAAAATATTGCAAGCAGAGGGGGACATTTGAATGACTTTATTTTCAAAACATAATGTCAGGTGTTGTTGAAGTGAAATTAATATTTTTAGTTTTAAGATGTGTGACGTGGCTATATAGAAATTTATTATTTAGTAACTTATTATTTACTGAATAACTGATCGTAGTCAAAGCATGTCCCAGCATATTATTAGGTTGAAGAAGTTTGCTGCATTCATAATGAGCAATTTAATCAAGAAAAATAAAAAAGTAGCAAGAAAAGGCGTTATTGGTTGAAGCATTTGTACCAAAAAAAGAAAAGAATAAACTACAGAAAATAAGTATAGACATTGAAAAATATAAAGAACTTTATTTTAGACACTCGTTGGAATAACCTAATCAAGCATAATTTACAAACATCCCACTGCACACACAGACGGAGAGGGGTGTACAGTGCGCACAACACAATTATTTATTGACCGTGTGTGGTAATTTTGTGTCGTAAATATTTTCGCTGCACAGTAAATTCAACACACACGCAAATTTTTATTGGTGTGGACCCAGCTTTAGAAATTTCTGAAAAGCCTGCGAATTTTTGTAAAATGAACACAATACTTTTACACCGACTTAATATCAATATTAAATGTGTTTTCTCCGTTTTCATTGCTGATAAATATCATAGTATCATCGGCTTATGTATTGTCATATCTGGAAATGTATGATATGATGATGAGCCATTATTTTTTAAAAATATTCAATAGTTTTTTTTAATTAGAATTTTAAGTTAATTTAAATGTATATTTATAACTATTATGTCATATGATTTTTATAAATTTTTTTAATGCATAGCAGTTTTTTCTTTGTTTCAGATGGGTTTAATATCATTTCTTGTGATACTGGTACCATTCTTATGTCTTTTAAACATATCGACATATTGTGCAGCTTTAGAATGCATAAGAGATGATTGTATCAGAACTCGATCAAGAATGTTTCCAACTTGGCTAGAATATAAAGAAAACACACGTAGCTTTAATCCATATGACGACAACTACGAGGGAAATATGATCAGCTTTGGGTTTTTTGGATTTAACCGCATTTCTGAAACGACATTTGCAACGAACCATTCTGAGAATATTATTGCACTAAATGTCAGTCGTAATGACATCACATATATTGCAGAAAAGTCTTTTACTTCCTTGTTATGTCTTGATACGCTCGACTTAAGCCACAATCGTCTTAACTATCTTCTAAATGATACATTCGTAGGATTGAGTAAATTAAGAATTTTGAATCTCAGCTACAACATTCTGGAATTTGTGATAGAACCTGATTTTAAATCATTAGAAAATCTAGAGATTCTTGATCTCTCCAATAATGAAATTGAATTTGTGGGGCGATACGCATTCAGTGATTTGGTGAATTTAAAATCTTTGTTGTTGAATGAAAATAGAATTAGAAAAATTTTACATAGTGACGTGTTTGAGAATCTTTTCAGTTTGCTACATTTGAACCTTGAATCAAATTGGCTGAGTATAGTTGCCGGTTACATGTTTGGGGACTTACATTCCTTGGAAAGACTGAATTTGGCTCAAAATGGTTTAGCGATTTTTTTGCTTGATGGTGTAGGAAATAAATGGTTACCCCACCTTATTTATATGAACTTGTCTGGAAACAATCTTATGGAATTAAATGTACGCAAGTTTAAAGACTTGTACGGGAACGATGAATTGTTGCTGGATTTGAATGATAATAAATTTTATTGTCCAACAATTGATGTTATTTTGACAAGTTTGCGGGTAAAGAGCGTTAATTTAGCGCCAGGTCGAACGTTTGGCACTGAAAACCAACGTGATAATTACAGTTGTGTGCCAACAAATACGATGCAGAATGTAAGTTATGATGAAGATGAGTTGTTTACCATTAAAAAATATCAATTAATGGACAAAACCAGTACAACCACTGAGCCCCCCACCACAACTCTATCGACTCTGGAGGCACTTATGCCATTATATCTTCAAGAAATGACCTATCATCATAATGTTGAAATAGTTTTAATGGTAGTGGCATGCACACTACTGCTTTCTGGTATTTTGATTACGGTTGATTATGTTTTAAACTTTGATTATTTGCGAAAGTTATGCGCCTGTACACGGTCTCAAGAATCTCCTGAAGAATCACCAAATCACCCACCCATTGAACACATACCATTACAAGGCCCATGATCGGTGGACAAAGACAAATATTATTAGTTTGTGTAATTTTGAATAAGTTAAGTGTAACATTTTTCCAAATATCAATGGAATATAAAGATTATATGTGAAATTATAGTTCAAGTGACCTTTTCTTATTGACATACCTCCTATAGAATCATATTTTTCTTTGGAGCTAGCGGCGTGTGAAAATTAAAAATTACAAGTCGAAATGTCAAAGGAAACAAAAATTAATAAACAGGCTTATATCTTAACATTTTTTAGCACTTAACAATCAGTGCTTTTGTACTTGACGATTGAAAATATATTTGGGCGAGGTAACTTATATTCCTATATATAGACAGAATATGATTTAAATGCACTCATGTTTAAAAACATATATACATTAAATTGAATTATAAAATAACTAATACTTTATTTATCTATGGATAAAAAGTATAAGCTTGGTGCCAGGAGGAACATTTGATATTGGAAATTAGCGTGACAACAGTTATGTACCAGCAAATCCGATGCAGAATATAAGCATGACAAAGATTAGTTATTGCACTATAAAAAAGGTATACAATGAAAGACATAATATATCTCTCACGTATCTCACGTATCTCTCACGTAGAGTATGGCTGAATTATCTTAAGTTGTCTCTTCATGTGATATACGATGATTTTTTCAAAATTTATATTCATCGTTTGTCATTTTTAAAGCGTAATCTTATTTCAAAGATGGTTGAAATATAGATAATGCAACTGTCAATTGAATTAGAATTTATACAAAATAATTTAGTAATATTTATCCCATAAAATATAGAATCTTTGAGATTTAGTATAATCAGTTGTAACATCACATCTATTGAAGAAAAATAAACATCTTCTTTAATATGCTCTGATATATTTGATTTTACCCAAGATCTTATCACCATCCTTTAAGACAATAATGTTTGTTAAAGTTTAAGCACTTCTGCGGGGTGTAATCGACATTTTTTTTTGTTGTAATTATTGGAGTACATTTATATTTTATAATTACTTAATTTAGTGGCTTCGGTAGTTTTGTGTAGGGCTTCAAAATGCTAATAATAATTCAACCAGGACGTGGTCGATTTCTTCATTTTGGGAATCCCGTAAACATTCCAGTATTTAATATTTTCTCGCCGCTTAAGTTGCTTTAAAGTTTAGTGAGTTAAACCTAGAAGAATTATTTCTTTTGTCCGAGCTTTGGTAACATTTCTTTTTATTTGTTGCAGTACAGAAGATTATTTTTCAGTATTTTTGTAGAAATAAATAAGGGTTATTTAAAAAGAAGTCACATCTTCGCAATGCATAACAATTCTTTGTGTATACTATAGCATAGGAATACACAGTACACAGGTACATATATGGGTTTACGACTGGTTAGTAGTAAATTTTAGTGATATTTTTCGGTAAATTTATTTGCTATTTTTATATAGATCGTGCAATGCTCCTCGCTCAAAAGCAGCGGCTTTAGTCAATTTTTGCCTTAAGGGAAATAGTAACTATTGATTTCTGACATCTAAAACTTCTGTTGCCTTTAAACTGTTGCTTTTGAATATACGCTAAAGCATTTAGTTAGGAAAGATCCATGATTTTTCTAAAATTTGTACCGGAGTGACGGTTAATAATTCTTAATTTTCTGAAGAGATGGCGCTGGAAATAAGGGTCGGTTCACATGCCAATCTTATGCCATTTTTTTGTGCGATAGCACCTTTCCAAATGCTATTGATGTTTAGACAATTTCGATTTAGCGTAATTTTTTTTCGTATGGTAAACATATCAAGTTTCGAGCCAAATAAAGAGCATTTCCGACACGTATCGCTTTTTTTTGTTCAGTTAAAAGAAAAACGCGAGCTAAAGCCGCCATGTACTTGTAGAAACTTCCCAACGTAAGATGCTTGTGGGCGTTGATTTAGGCGATTCAAAAGTGATGATTTTGATTGCAAAGATAAAGAACGCCTAGGTCAACCGGAAAAAATTAAAGATACCGAAATGCAAGCATTGTTTGAAGAGGGCGATATGCAAACTGAACAACAAATGACAGAGAAATTAAATGTGGGTCGCCGAAACATTTGTGATCATCTGCATGCCAAGGGAAAGATTCAGAAGACAGGAAAATGAGTACCACATCAACTGAACGATAGACAGGAAAAGCGAAAAACGGTGTGGGAAGTTTTGCTTTCTCGGCATGAAGGAAATACTTTTTTGCATCGGATGGTGACTGGAGATGAAAAGTATATATATTTCGAGAAGAAGCGAAATCGCAGAAAATCATGGGTTGACCCAGGACAACCATCATCATCGAACGCAAAACCGAATCGTTTTGGAAAAATGACATTGCTATGCATTTGGTGGAATCAGAAGGATGTCGTGTATAATGAGCTTCTCAAAACACGTGGAACTATTAATATCGTTCGCCACCGTCAATAAATGATCAATATGAACCATGCGTTGAAAAGTCTCTCTTTTCCCACCCGCCGTACTCTTTAGACTTTGCCCTTTCCGACTACCACTTGTTTTTATCGATGCCTCATGCATCTGCCCTGACTTTGCTTTTTTGTTTTCTGGCCAAAAATTGTTGAAGTCCAAAATATCATAATTTTCTGTTCCTGAATAATTATCATATTCTTCAAAATTGTTTTAGCTTCTGCCATCATATACTTATGTTTTCCTGTAAAATCATACTTTTACTTCTTTAGGTACCTATTTCTCAAAAACGGTTTTGAACTGATTTTAATGTTTTTTTTTAATGTTCAATATTATTTTGTGTATTGAGTGAACGAAGGTATTTTAATTTATCCAAAAAGAAAATATTCCCAAAGAACCTTTTTTTTATGTGCGAAATGACCTTTTTGTGCGGCGCTTAATAAACAGATAACGCAGCAACATCCTTCGTTCAAACTAAACTATATGAAATAACAAAAAAGGTAAAGTAGTCAATTAATTAATTTGTTATTGGTCAAAATCATCATTTTATTTATTCTATAAACATTATTATCGAGATCAATTTTTATATGATGAAAACGTTACTAAGGTATGGGAATATACAGGTCTCTAAACAATTGCATTACATATTTACAAATATCATTTCAAATATTTTATATAATTATATAAAGCATACAAAAACAGCTGTTTAAACATAGTGTTAAATACTGAGAACTTAATACATACATAAAAATAATTTTTCCTATATCTAAATAATTATCTATACTAAGTTCATTAATCAACCACATTAATTACATATATATATATCTTCATCAAATTCAGACGAGGAACTTTCATTTGCCTTGATTATTATAGGCTCAACTTCAACATTGAATCTGTGTTATTCTCGAATAAACCAGTCTTCATTAATTTCTCTGTATGTGCTACAGACTTTTCCCATACTTCTTCATTACATTTTTTCAATTAACCTTTCCATATATTTTGTACTTTTGCATAATTAAATCCATCCCTACCAATATGTTTATTATATTATGTCTGTCTTCGCATTAGCCCAAATGAATTTTATGACATTAAAATCACAATGATAGGGTGGAAGTCAAAAAATTTCATGGTCATGTTCTCTTAATATATATATATATATATATATATATATATATATATATATATATATATATATATATATATATATATATATATATATATATATATATATATAGATATATATATTAATATATAAATTTTAAGACTTCCACATATGTTCTTCTTATATTATATATATTCTTTTCTGTTACTTTTAACCTCTTGCAGTAATTCTTTGTTTTGTGAGCTTTTCATCACATTTAATGTTATAGGCGTTTAACCAAGCAGTTTGTTGAGGAACTGCAGGGCTGCAGTTTTTCTTGAAGTACACCATGGTACGGTGCATTATCCATTACTATTAAGGATGGATCTCCTAAATTTAGGATTAGCTGTGTCAGAAATTAGGTCTATCAAATTTTTCTCCGTTCGCTCATGCCGCATCCGTACATCGGCCTTACTAACTAGTCCAAGTTACGTAATTCAAGTTACGTAATTGTCTTGAGGAAGTGGTTGATTCCAAAAATTTTTCTGAAATGTCGAGTTGTCCTATGCCAATATTTTTTTGCCATCAGCCTTTAATGGTAATCTAGAACGTGGTGCAACGCTAAGATCAAAATTGTTTTAACGAAAATTTCTGAATAAGTAACGGCACATAGAATCGTCAACGATACACTCACCTTATACCGCCGTACATATTTTCTTTGGCATCGGTGAAGAATTCTGGCCTTTTCGCAAATAAAGAAGCATATGTTGAAAATGCATTTTTTTTGTCATTTTTCATGCTTAACAAAGTTTAAATCACACTACACTTTTTTACACTTTTTTTACCAAGTAGTCACCTTTACAAGTACATTTCTTTTGTCAAACAACATAAAAACTTAACGTGTGAAGTGACAATACTTTTGCATCAACTCTGTTGTTGAGTTTAGCTTTTAAATTATATATTGCTTCACAAATAATCTTTTTATTAAAGAAAGAAAATGTCAAAGATGAAAGTTACTAAATATAACATCCTAATCGTTTTTGTATAATTTTGGGTAAACTGTGCAAGAATATTAGACAATTTTTATGAGAATACATGCGAATAGTATTAAGAAGGGGTTGGAAAAATTTATCACGATATTAATTGTATCGAACTACGATTTTTTGTTGTAAGTCACTGGTAGTCACTCTTCGATTTTTTCGTGTTAAAAATCCAACAATTAACATTTCTATTTTGCCATATTTAACTGAGCTAAAAGGATCAATTCTAATACTGCAGTTATTTTAAAACATCTTCATCTTAAGAAGTATTGAAAAAAAAATGTTAAACCTTCGAAACATCGTCATTTTACATTACAAGCTTAAATTATTAACTAAATAGTTGTGAATTATTTTGTATCCCAATTTATGGAGTCTATATTTGAATATCAAGACGCACAACAATTGCTGTATAATTATAATTAAATATTCGGTGATTTTTTTGTTTTATTATATTTTTTGTTTTATTATATTAATTTAATCAATTTTATTCAATTGAAATTACAATTCTACATTGTCTCTTTCAAATTAGTTGTCTTAGGAAGACAAACAGCGCTGGAGACGGTTTGTTCATTCTTCATAGCAGTGCTGGAACTCAGATACTGAAATTGTCTTCAGCTAGTCGGTTACGCCCCTTTCAATATTTTCCAATGTACTAAAATTGTGTACTTTGAGGTGAATTTTTTAGTTTGGAAAAAGTCACACGGAGTCGAATCTGGTGAGTAAAGGTGCTGCGAAATCAGTGATGTTTTACCTAAAAACTCCTCAATTGAGTCCTGATGCAGCACCGGGTATCCTGATGATGACTCACAATGGTGGTCTTACAAGAATAACCGTTTATTCTTTGATTTGCTCATTCTGACTTTTTTGACCGTGGTGAGGGTGGAGTTTGTCTTTCCGGACTCTGGCTCTTTCTTTTTTAGTCGTATTGGTACATCCAAGACTCGTTAGCAGTGGAATGAACACATTATAGAAAATGAGAGTCGTTTTCAATCCCCCCAAAAGTCACGATATATTTTCTGTTGTCCTTTTTATTCTGCGAAAGATTTTTCGGAACCAATTTTCGAGCAGATTTTCTTCTTCAATCTGCGAGGTTTTCTTCAATCTTCTGAGAATTCCTTAATCCACCTGAAAACCTCAGCTCCTGACAAAATTTGTTTCCACAGGCCTGTTGAAGTTTTGCAAAACTTTCCGTCGCATTGTCCTTGAGTTTGAAAAAAACTTAGAAGCGCATCGTTGCTCGAAATTATCATTTTCAAAACGCAGTAAAAAAATCCAGTTCACGAAAAGAATTACTATGGACCACCAAAAGATTCTTGGAAGTTCAAACTTATACTGAAGATGATCAGATGTTTCCTCTCTAAAGGAGAAGTCAACAGTGTTGTCAGATTTCTACGTCACCTATTTCACTACTTTATTTGCACACCTTGTAGTGTTGGTATAATTTTTGAATTGTACAGCTATCTTCATAAATAATCAACGGTTTGTCTAAATTATTATATTATACAGACAAGATTAAACAAAAAAAAATCACACGGTATTAATTTAATTGACTAATTAATTTTTTATACCAATATTGAAATGTTTAAATTCAATGAAACTAAAAGGCATACAACTTTGCTTTCTCAGTTTTTTTTTCAAGATTCAAGGCTTTATTGTAAAAAAACTGGTTATACATTTATGATTCAAAGTATTGTCCATCGTTGGCTACTGGTCATCTTTTGAACCAATCCATGAATCGATCCAATTTTTGACTTCTTCATAAGATGAAGTGCTGGTCAGCCAGGCCATGTGCCGTCGACCGAAACTGCTCGAATTTTTCCGTGGTGTGTTTTTGGTGCGTTGTTGCCGTGGTCTGTTTTTACTACTATCTCAGAGTTAAGCATTGTTATCCGGATTAATCCAATAAGTTTATATTATATTCCCATTTCCTTCATGGCATCGTACCCTATTACTTTTTGTAGACGCTGTACGCGCCTGTTTGAAGTCTATGACCATCTGGAATAAAGGAGTATCAAAATTTGTTGTTTTTTTCATTATTTAACTGACAGTAAACAACTGATCTATTATTGCCCGTCCTCATCAAAACTCTACCTTACATTTACCGATTTGTTCTTCTGATCGCAGCCATCTGATCATACTTACAAACCATATAAGGGCAAGAAACTATTTATAAATATAAAGACACCTAGTAAATTTGCATAATTAATATTTTAGGGAATCAATATTTTTAAATTATATCAAAAATTTGTATATCTTTACGTATACGACAGATTTTTTGCTAAACCTGGTTTATAAGAGGGTTGTTAAATAAGACCTTAGAAAATACAAGAGACGCTTAGAAAATACATGGCGCTTGTAGCATCGGAAATTACTTTTTTTTAGTAAGCATCATTATTCACCGGATAGCTGTCAAAGTCTCAGTTATATTCATCACATGGTTTCATATTTATTGTCGATTGAAGAAGATTGACACAAAAGATTAACATCGTTCGGGATGTCCAGTGGAAGTCTACTCCCGAAGAAGAGACTACTCCCAAAATGATTGATGAAATCTACGACATGCTTTTAAGTTATTGACGAATCAAAGTGCGCGAAATAGTTGAGACCACATGCTTATCGTAACGTATAGTGTTTTCAATTTTGCACGAAAAATTGGGTGTGAAAAAAATGTCGGCAAAATGGGTGCCGCGTTTGCTCTCAGTGGAGAATAAACACAATCATGTGGTCGACTCAGGCTGTTTTGGCGCTTTTTCGTCGCAATCCTGATGAGTTTCTGCATCGATACATAACTGTGGATGAAACATGGATACACTACTACACTCTATACACGAAGAAACAATCAAAACAGTGGATTTTTGAAGGCGAATGCGCTCCGAAGATGGCGAAGACGGTGAAATCGACCGGCAATTTTATGGTCACAGTTTTTTGGGATGCACTCGGAATCATTTAACCGATTGCTTGGAAAAAGAAAGAACACTAACTAGAGAGTATTATGCGTTGTTATTGCATCAGCTGAGCATAGAAATCAAGAAAAATCGTCCTAATTTGAAATAGAAAAAGATCTTCTTCCATCAAGACAGTCCATTTTTGCACACCACTTTTGCCACTTGTGCAGTTTCAGTGGCCAAAATCATATAATTAAAGTTTGAATTATTACAACATTCACTGGATTTGACCTCCTAGTGACTTTTTTTTTATTTGTGAATTAAAATAAATGGCTCAGCGAACAACGGTTCACATCGAACGAGGAGGTAATCACCTAAACAGATACATATTTTGAGGACCATTCGAAAGCTTACATATTAGACGGCTAAAAAAAGGTGGACAAACGCTTGGAAAAGTTTATAGAACTAAAAGGAGATTATGTTGAAAAATAAAAAACCTACTTAAAATAATTTGTTTTTCTATCTTTTTCTAAGGACCTTCTGAACGACCCTCGTAGCACTCTAGCGCTGCTTAATCAAAATAATATTTAGGATAAAAGCAAAGAATTGGGCTTAGAGGTGTTAAATTAGCCATCTCATTCGTCATGTATTAGCTTTGTAATACCACTCATTTATGTCTTTGCGACATTTTCTAATTAGAGAAGTATCCGAAAATGTAAGAGATAATATTAATGATTATGTTATTTAGTAAGAATAAGAAAATATTAGAAACATATTTTGAATTTTGAATCCGAGACACTTAATATTTAGCTGCCCTTTTTTTTTAATGAAGATTCGTTCGGAATCTTTAATAAAAGTGTATTTACCACATTAAATAAAAAAACCAAGATTTATACCTAAATTTCCATTGTATTTAAAACTTGCATGTATTACAATTGTTTCGAAACACAGTGCCTTTTTCAAATACAAACTATATTAAAGTTAGAAAAGTAGTTACAGCCTAAGCTGTCCATCGACCTAATAATAACATAAATCATATTAAATAATACAATAAATGATGATATTCATTTTTTCTCTGCCTAGATCCGCAGTATACATTAACAAAGGTGAATAATTTAACTCTACCTGGTTCTTTAGCAAAATATTCAATTTTTTCTTTTAATAATTTTTAGGTTCTCCAATAGATTTAGTTTTTTAGATTTATGTTCATTATGTATCATTTTAAAATTATCGTTAAAAGTGTGATTTTCTAACATTAAGTGGTTATCGTAATGACAATTATTTTGTTCTTTAATATAATTTCTTTTATGTTCAGTTTAGTAAACGTAAAATAAATTATATTAAATGTTAAATATTAGTCGAAAATACTTTCATGTTTGTTCAACATAGACGTTTGGGAACGAACTGCACTCAATTGGGTTTTTGAATAACAAATAAATATCGATTTTTTACTTTATTTTAAATTTTATTAGGCAAAATATTATGATTAATAACTGCGTGAGGTTTGAGAAAATTAAACTCTCGTGTTCTTCCAATGACGCGTTCTTTATGAATACGTAGAGCAGCATTTCGTTTGCAATGTTTTTGAATATATGGTTAAATATACATAATAAAATTTTCCTATTTTCCTAATATATATATATATATATATATATATTTGTTTTTATAATAGTTTCATTGTTTTCATTGAAGTTTGCAATACTTTTAAAACTACTCCGATTCTTCAAACTACCACACTAAACTATATATACACACACTAACAATATTTTCAAAAAAAATCCACCCATACTACATTACTGCTTTAATTAGGGTTTTCAGTATTTTTAAAACGATGGCGATTTTTTGCCTTACATGTTTTACAAACCACCACATTAGACTCTTAATTTAATAATATTTACAAATATAAATAAATCCAGCTGCTATC
The DNA here is from genome assembly GCA_031761425.1 of Cosmopolites sordidus. NCBI lineage: Eukaryota > Metazoa > Arthropoda > Insecta > Coleoptera > Curculionidae > Cosmopolites > Cosmopolites sordidus. Next base: position 1,359,654 of record JARFXV010000801.1, read on the forward strand.
TACGATGCATGACCAGCCATAGATTTCCCAGATAAGAAAAGGCACCTACATCATTTTTTTTTTAAGTTGAATAAGACTTTTCATATGCGATTACCTTCCAAATTGGTAGTCGAATTTTGTTCTTGTCTATTCTTGTCTAATACTTGAATATTATTATTCGTATCCTACAAAATAGACGATCATGTAGGGCTTTCTCATTGCTACTACCCTCGGTTGTGTTGGTATATGTAGATTCTTTGCGGACACGCAGAAATATTTCCTCTTATAAATTTAGCACACATTCTAGTAAATTTAGTGAATTTGTTTTCCCTACATGAATTACATAATATTAATAAAAGTTATAAAAGCGAATGCGAAAAATAAAAGGAACCCTAATTTCATATCAATCTTTCATTCTGAACTTACCTTTAAGCCATTATATCTTTATGTAAAGATATATTTAGAATATTTATATTTAGAATAGAATTTAAAGCAAGTATATTTTCAAATCGATAGCAAACCAACAAATGCAGTCAAAGGTACAGGTTAAATCTATAGAACAATGACTAAAATCGATAAATTGTTTTATTAGCCGAGATACCGATTCTTTCCGAACGTCTTTTCATAAAGAGCATGAAAGAAAATTTCGCTGTAACTGAATAGATCCAAGCCGAAATGATATTGGCGATATTGGCCATCGCTAAAATTGTGAGGTCACAATTGTTTCGGTTTTTTCGGGAATTGTCGGCGTGTCATCGGTACTAGGTTTAAACATTTATTTTCAATTCCATATAACTTTTTAATTATAAGGAAAAATAGTTTTTTTTAAAAACTTATATATGATATTTCCATTTATAAAAAAAAATGGTTTAAAAGCCAATTGTCGGTGCATCGTCGGTACTAGGTTTAAAAATTTATTTTGAGCTTGATATATCTTTGTAATTATAAGGAAAAAAATTAAAATAGTTTTGTTATAAAATTTATATATGATCTTTTCATTTATGACAAAAAAAATTAAATACACTCCAATTAAATACACTTCTGATTTATACATTTTATTCGTTTGATTTTTATTGTTATTAATGCGGCCTCCCAGATTTTTATTTGTTTTGAAAGATATTTACGTTGAATAACATACGCATAATAAAAATAAACATAATGAAACATATGTTTCATAATGACGTTACATAATGAAAATAAATCTAAAAAACTCAATTTATTAGAGCCTAGAAATGAACAAAAGAGAAAAAAATGTATTTTGGTAAATGACCTGGTAGAATTGAAATTGAAATTGAAATTGAAATTGAAACACCCTTGTTAAATTTATATTGCGCATCTAAACATTGAAAAATGGATCGAGGTCGTTCCACACTTTAGGTTATAACTACTTTTCTTACTGTTAGTTTAATATAATCCGGCGTGAATTAAAAGTGTTTTTCCTTTATAAACGGTCACGTTGAGGGGATGACTTTGAGTGAGGGAAAAATTTTACTATCCCTACTACAGATCCCTCACCATAGCAATCTTAATATGTGAATACTAACAAAAATATAAGCGACCGTAGTCAGTCTATGGGTATGCTGTTGTATCTGTGTTTTTTACCACAGTTTGTGGTAAGTAAATCATTTTTTTTTTTTTTCATTTTCTACTTAGCTCAAAATGAACACGCGTTCTCGTACTCGCTGTATGTCTGAAGTAGAAGCGTTGTATGAGGCAGTTGATATTTTCGACGACAAAGCGAGTGAAAGCGAGACCGAATCGCTTTTTGAAGAACATCATACCAGTGAACTTTACCTAACTAAATAAAAATATTTTTTAAAATAAAGCTAAATTATGTAATAACTATCTGAAAGTACATTAAGTTCCCTTTTAAATGCTGTTGGAAGAAAGATTTTGTCTATTAATTTCGCCTAGATAAGGTAGTTTGAATAGACCTCATTTTAACATTTTTTTAAATTTTTGCTGATTTTTTCGATGGTATTAGGAATATAGAGTCTTTTTCTATACTGATTGAGGTTTAAATTAAATAAAATATATATTAAATTGGATAATTTAATCTAAAGATATTAATAATCAAAGACATACGTATGGAAAGACCCATGTGCTCCTGAATCATACCCATATGGCATACCTTGAATGGCATACCCATGTGCTCCTGACTTGGGAAGCACAGAAGTGCTTCTCTTGAAGCTTAAATGTAGTGGAAATTTCGATAAAAATCTTAGTTTGTTTAGAATTTTTGAATGAATATAATGTTTATTAATACTTTTATAATAAACCGACTTGATAATGGATTTCATTCAAACGGGTTGTCCTGAAAGTTCGTATGGATTTTCCATTAATATCTCTTTTAACGCTTCTAAAGAAATATCTTTGTTGGATTGGTAATGTTTATTTGCATATTATTAATTCCTGTGGTATTTACAATGTTTGCGTTCACATTCGCTTTGATTTGCCTTCAATTAGTCAAGTTGGTTCAAATTTAAAATGTCGATCGATAGCCTTGCATGTGTGACATACATGCAAAGCTATATATCGATTATACGTTTTTATTTCAAAAAGGACAAGAACGCTGTCCAAACAAAAAACGATATTTCTACAGTTTACGGAGAGCGTTTTGATGAAGAGATCACCTGGCTATTCTTCAAGCACCGATGTCGATGAAATATAAGCTATAATAGCCGAAGATATAGGCAACAAGGTCCGTGAGACAGAAAATAAGTTAAATATCGGTAAATCGATTGTTTTTAACCATCTGGAAAAAATGGGTACGTCTGCCGGTACGATATGTGTTCTTTGCGAACTTAGTTGGCGAAATCTGCTGAGTCTAATGTTTTCGTGTGATATTTTGCTGAAAAAAAAATTCTCAGGTTCCATTTCTGAAGAGGATGGTAAACTAGTGATGAGAAGTGGAAGAAAATTATGTTTTGCATTCGGTGAGATTGGAAGGAACCCATACACTTTGACCTTTCTTCCATGCAATCAAACTGTCAACACCGACCTCTACTGTTCATAATTACATCGGTTGAAGGCAGCAATAATGGTCAGAATTAGCAAACAGGAAAGGCATCGTGTTTCTCCATGACAATACATGACCACACGTTTCAATCAGGACCCAGCAAAAAATGGTTGACTTGCAATTGGGATATTTTGCCCCATCTACCATATTCACCGGACGCGCCCTCGGATTCATCTATTTCGCTCACTCCATAGTATTTAAATGGGAAACCTTTTAAAACTAAAGAAGAGATGAAAAACAACCTGTTGGCATTTTTTAACAATGAAGATGCTAATTTTTAACAAAAGAGGTATGGTAAGGTTGCTTAAATCGTATCCCCTAAGGAAATAGTACTGTAATGTTTAGTACAAATTAAATTAAACAAAATCTTCTGCTCTACTGAATCTTTATTTATTTGCTTTTTAATGAACATTTATAGAAACCCAAACATATTTTATCAAAACAGGCGTTTTAACGTTTTTTAAAAAAGTACCTTCGGTACGATTAAGGCTCCTGGTCACCTAATTCGTACCACCTATAGCCTAAGTCGTACTTAGAATAAGACTTCAGTGAAGAAATTATAAACTATATAGAAAAATACTCAATAACAAGAGACAATTTAAAAAAATAAAAACTACAAACTACTCAGTCTAAGATCAACTTAAAATCAATATTTTTTGAAATCCTCACAGTTTCAACGTCGAACTTAATTACCAAGTAAATTACACATAGAAAACCAAATTATAATTTCTTAAGAAACAAAATTACACCTACAAAAATTATTGAGATTGAACACAGATATCACAAATATATTTCTTCATCTTACTTTCCACGTCAGCACATAGATCATGTACCTAACCTTTATATTTCATACATTAGATCATGTTTTCTTCACGATCTTCCTTACACAGTTGGCATAACCATGATTCTTTATCTTTGGTTTTTTTTATTCTTCTTAGATGTTTCATCTGTCTTCCTGCTTTTTATAGTTTTCTGTATTCCTTTTTCTATTTTAACTTTTTTTTTAAATCGTGTACAGACTTCTTCCTGTTATTTATATTTTCCTAGGCTTCTACTTCGTTTTTGTAGGGACATGAAGTTAATTCCATTGTTGGCTTAGTACCTTTCCTCATTTTTTTAATAACTGTTGATATGCAAGGCATAGGAGATAAAGGGTTCAAATAAGATTTTATTATTTTATTAGTGTTAGTGATTTTATGAACTGCTGCTGCATTATTACCGTGTGCAGTATTTTGTGATATTGTTGAAGGTCCAAGTTGAATGGTGGGTGGTGGTGTTGCATCTCGAGGTACTAAGGTTGGTGTTGTTACTTTTGGTGGCGTTGTAACTAATAGTGGCAATAGAACTATTGGTGGCGATAATACGATTGGTGGCGATGCAACAATTGTTGGAGTTACGACTATTAGTGGCGATGTATTTTTAGCGAGTGACAATATGATGCCGGATAGTGTGCTTTTTCCAGTTTCATCAGCAGATTCGTGACTTGATGAATAAGATATTTGTACAGAAGCTACGAAAATCTCTTATTGTATGACATTTCTGTCACATAGCTACAAACCTATTGCTTTAAAACCATTTAGCGCTATATCTATACGAACCGATTAGGGTACGATTTACCAAGTAGCTCTGTAACTTTAGCCTGTTTTATGTCACTGCCAAGATTTCAGCGTAGCCACGAGAAGCCGCTTCATTCTAACTGTTTTTCAACGATTTAAAGAACGATCTGTCCAACGGTTGTAGACGATGTATTGTGTGAGCAGGAAAATCTAAATTTTAAATGTTTGGTATGTGTGCTATAACCATTCAGTAAAAGTAAAAATTTGTTTTTGGTCACTTTTTTCTAATCTTGTTCACTTAATGAAATGTTGCAAACATTCAGCAAAAAGTTATGAGGTTATCTATCAATTTTTCTAGCACCTAAATGCTGTTTTTGGTGGAGCTGCTTTTTTAAGACATCATTCAGTCTGCTGCGCTTAAATATCAACATGGGTGGTATGAATTCGCCTGCTGCATTTATCGCGCATATGCGTCGTTGTTAGACTCCTTTCTCCGCTTGTGATTGCTCCCACTTGGTGTTTGCCCTTTTGAGCAATAACTTTAAAAGGTTTGTGAACAGTGGATAATGCAGTTTTATCCATATTATATATTTGGTCGGCAGTAAATTTGTATTTATCCAGTATTTCTTCATATTTATAAAAAAAAACGAACACGCTCTTTATTGAATCCTCTACTTCTAGCCATCGATGTTGTAATACCACTTTTTGCCGGCTATTTTCTTCTCATTAAAGCGATGAGGTAATTGAAATTTTTCATCAAGCTCGAAGGCAAGCTTCCTAAATTCAGTAGTAGTTAATCCAAAGAAACTGGACACAAAATTCATCCAATTCATCTTCCATGCTTGATGACATATCGTTAGGTCTACCAAATTTTGTTGTTTTATTCAAACTTTTCAAATGTCGTCGCAGTGTAGGTTTCGATATATTATTAAATCCTATTTCACCATTCCGATGTTTCAGTAAAGCTTCGTCCATATCCAAGTATTAGATAAGTATTGTACTTTCTCTTCGCCATATTCATCAGCTGCTAAAAAAAGATTAGTAAACAAATAAATACCTAAATCGTATCGGTACGATTAAGGAATTTTCTACAAGTACGACTTAAGCGACAAGGTTTTCAAAGTTTCAAACCGAAACCATTGACATAACCTAAAAAAAAAATCTACCGTTGAATGTGCCTAAATGATTGCCAGACAACGATAAAAATAGACAGAAGCCTAAAAATAACTTAAGGATTATAATCCTTCTTTAAAAAGTCTAAAAATTTTCATGAAAACTGTGAAAAAAATTAACTTTTTAATTATTTGTACCTCACGAAGCCGGCCAGCCACCCACTTGTTTTCGTTTACTCGTACGACTAAATAGTTCAGACTTATGGCACTAGATGGTGCTTTTTACAAATTTTGAACATCGGCTACGACTTAAGCAACCTTACCCTATAATGAATCTATCACTACGTTGGCAAAATTTGTAAATAATAATGGTTATTACGTAATTGACTAAATAAATAATTGCATAAACTATTTATGTTTCTCTTTCTCTTAAAAATATCCCTACGTACTTTTCGGATAGCCCTATACATAAAATCACGATCCAAGTTAATTTTAAACTTTTATCTATGATATTTTCTTTTCAGATGTTTTTGAAGTATATCTGGCTTATCATGATATGCCCCGACAATATTTCATCCGATATTATACCAGATAAAGTGTGCTTATCTAAAGAATATCCAGATATAAGGACTTTCCATAACCTCAGCGATTTTAAATCAAACAAAATTAGTTTCGACTACCATTCTTCTGCTTTCCAAGGACATAACGTTGCTTTTGAAGATACTGAAATTACACGTTTACCTACCAATGCTTTTGTTACCTATACTTCAGATGATATTATCCAACTGAATCTTAGTCATAAATCTATCAACGTAATTGAGAGCAGAGCATTCAAATCACTGATTTGTTTGAAGAATCTTGATTTAAGCTATAACAAGATTGTAAATTTATCACGAGAACAATTTGTCGATTTAATGAGTTTAACAACTTTGGATCTATCCAAGAATAGCATACGGAAATTATTTCACTTTACTTTTAAGCATATGACAAATTTAATATATTTGGATTTGTCTCATAATGATATTGGTAATAAAATAGAGGATTTAACGTTTTATTTCCTTGTTAAATTAGAAAGACTTGGGTTGTCTCACAATAACATGAGAACATTCACTAATTATTATGCTTTTGATCATTTGCTTAGTTTGAAATTTTTAGACTTTTCGTATTGTTCTATTGCTATTTTTAATGTGCGTTGGTTTCTTCCGTTGCAAAATTTGGAAATTCTGGATGTTTCGGGAAATAAAATAGTTTTTTTCTATACAAAAGAAGCGAGAAGACAGTTCAATAACGTTATTTTTTTGAATCTGTCAGATAACTATCTTTTGCATCTAAATGTTGGCGACCTTAGGAGGGTTTTTCCGAACCAACATTTGGTGGTCGATATAAACGACAATGCTTTTTATTGTTCAGATTTGGAAAATGTGCTCGAACGTTTGCACCAGCATAAGATTATCGTTAGTTATGGAAGAGATTATGAGGCGGAACAACAACGAAATTCTATTATATGTGATACAGTTAATGCTACTCATAACTTATCCGCAAACGATTATTATTCCGATTTTGTTACTACATCAACGACTACAGAAACACCTATAACAATACTGGATACATATCGGAGTGAAGTAACAAGGCATAAAGTAAAGGTTGTTATGTTAAGTATTATTCTATGTATTGCAGCTGTGTATGATATTTTCATAGTCGTGGACTATTTTATGGACTTTGGTATTATGAGGAGAGTATTTCGTAGACGTCAACAACGTCTAGTTGAAGCTTCCGAACCTGAGGAAAATGTTCCGTTACAAAATTAAACTGTTTAAAAATCTATTTTAATGTAGTTTTCCGACGATTTACTCAAACTATAATGACTTCATTTTCTTTATCATTAATAATTTTATATTGACCCCATGGGTCATTTATATTTGTAAATATCATATAATTATATTGCTTTTACGAATACATATTTGTTTTTTTTTTGTTAAGTCATGTAGATTCGAGGGTTGTTCGAAAAATTCTCGGTCTAACAAAAGATCACCGATTAATCAAAACATGTAATTACCTTTCAATTCAGTACCTTTAGATCAATGACTTACCAACTTTTTAATATTCTCAATATCATGCGATTTATCTCACCTTTGAGCTCAATATCCTTAAATGCATCTTACTCCAGCGAACTATTTCTGAAGATCTAGGAACAGGAAGTAATCGCTGTTTAGAAAAAGGTCGTTAACCCATCCACTAACCCTTAAACTTGGAGGACAGGGAATGCTTTTGTGAGAATTACCATTCTTTAGTGAACTTATTCCGATTTTGTGGCGTTGAAATCTCGCCTTCGCCCACCCCCGTTGTTGCACACCTCCTAGTATGTGCTCTGCATTGGCCGGGAGCGCAATGAGGACTTTGACCTCATTGTGCTCCCGCTTTGACCTCATTATTTGAAGTGAATCTTCGTCCAGCGAGCCATTTCTTTAGGTCTAGGAAGAGAAAGTAATCGCTTGTGGACAAATCCGTCGAATACAATGCTTATGGAAACACTTTACTGTTCGTAGGTCATGTAGTTTTTCAGCAATAACCCGATATGTGTACGGAGCTGTATTATTGCGGTGAAAGACCATTTTGTTTTTGATCAGATCAAGCCTAAATAATTGTTAGACAACGCACAAGATTTGATGGGAATCAAGAATCCCATAGATCAATAAGAATCCCAGGAAATCGTAGGAATGACTTTTGAAACCGTTTTCTTTTTCTTTGGCGCATTATTGTCATCTACTGTTGCAAAACGCTAAAGAAACTCAGCAGAATCTCGTTTTAGTAAGTTTAAATACTCTTGAGAAGTGTTTATTACAAATAATATTTGGTCGATTGATAATAAATTCGCTATCCATTTAGTGCAAAGCTCGTGTATCTGCACTCGAGGATCGTTTATGAGCCGGCCAATATACAATAGCCGGCCGAGTTAGCCGTGGTAACTAAAACGGTAGTTCGATGATGGCGACGGTTGACGCGGTAGCGGGTTTGACTCCTGTTATTTTCGGCGTGGACGTTTGTGTTTGTTACATATATTTGGAAAATAGTCTACTTATACTTTATAAATAGCCGTTAATCTTTCTGTATCACGAATCAATTCGTACCATTTTAAGCCTGAAAGACCTGCATTTTCTTCAGAAAGTTAATCGCGTAAAGGTCGCTGAAGACATGCTAGAACGAGTCAATTCCGACCCTACATTTACAAAACGCATTGTTACTGATGGTGAGACATGGGTATACGAGTTTGACATCCAAACCAGTCAACAAGTTTCGGAATGGCGCCTTCCAACTGAGCCGAAACCGAAAAAAACAACGTCAAAATCGATAAAAAATTAAGGTAATGTTGACTGTTTTCTTTGATTATCGCGGTGTTGTGCAATCGGAATTCTTGCCAGAAAGTCAGACGGTAAATAAAGAATATTATCTGAGCGTTATGCGGCGTTTGAGAGAGTAACATTTTCGAAAAAGGCCAGATTTGCGGAAAGAAAACTCTTGTATTTTGCATCACGACAATACACCAACTCACAAGGCTATCATTGTGAAACAATGTCTAGTCAAAAAATCATCAAATACCATCGAACAACCACCGTATTAACCTGATATTCTTTCTTTTCCAAAACTCAAATTACCACTTCGATAGAGGACATAAAAGAGAATTCGTGAAGTCGATTCCGAAAAATGCGTTTAAAAAATGTTTTGATAATTGGATTATTCGTTGGCATAAGTGTATTATTTCGGAAGGGGCCTACTTCGAAGGCGATACAATAAATTTGGATAAATAATAAACATTTTGTGTTTTATTAACTAATTCCCGGTACTTTTTTGACAGAATGTATAATAGTTGCCAAGGTACCTGCGTGAAAAATACATCAACCTAATAATACAATAAATGAAAATGGAATATAAAAAAAGGGGCATATAAAAAAGCAATTATTATAATAGGTGTTTCTGATAATAATGTCGATTTTTTCGCAAAATTTGAGTGTTCAATTTCCATAACAAAATAAATTACCTTAATAATCAAATTATTGGCCATCTGTAGCTATAACTTTTTTCCACCTTTTTGTCAAAGAATGGATTAGGCGCCAAAAGAACTTTTGGTTTTTTTTGAGGCCAACCATTCAGCAAGCCAAATTTTCACTTCTTCGCTATTAAAACACTTAGTATTTGTTTCACAATATATTCAAGGTATTCTCTGACATCTTTCGGTCTCGCGACTATTCTCAAAGAGAGTTATGTATAAACTAAACTAAAGCTTCAAAGTGCTGTCTAATAGAGGTCGTTTTTTTTTGTCTCTTTAAATTTACAATTTTATAATGTTAAAAAGTTTATAATGTTAAAAAATGACATCGTGTTTTTCGGTGTATTCACAGGTCGTTTTTTTTCAATGCTTGGTCCAATTTTATCAATTGTTGGTATCGATCGTCAGTAATCATTTCAGCAGTTCGTAATACACAGCTCCCCTACTATCCCACCAAATACCCAGCAAAGCCTTCTTTTCATGTATATTGCGCACTGGTTGTGATGTTGAAGGCTGGCCTGGGTCTACCCATGATTTTTACACTTTGGGTTGTCAAAATAGATCCACTTTTCATGACCTGTCACATCTCGATGCAAAAAAATCTTTTCTTTTCTGGCTGCCATCTCTTTTCTGGACGCCATCTCTTAGCAAAATCAACATTATTAACCGAAACACCTATTACAATTTTTTAAATATAGTGGAAATTCAGGACATGGACAACATTTAGGTCTCAGTTCGTATAATTAAAAATGAATTTAAATATGCTTTAAAATAAAGTACTTCATACGTAAAGTACTTTATATGAAGGTCTTTTTTCACTCGATCGTCACAATCAAGCAACTAAACGAATATTATTTTATTTAGCGGTGAAAATAATTATTAAAATATGAGGCATATATTTTGGGTACATTTAGAAAACATATTGAAGAGAAACAACCGATGTTTATACTGTAACTTTAAGTGAAAATTTTAATTGGATTTTTCTGGTCCCCAAAGATCTGCCGTCTATTTTTGAAGACAATGAGGTTCCATCTCATTTAATTAACATTAAGCTGGGCTCACACCAATACAGATTTGCATGTGGGTTGAATTTACTGTACGACGAAAATATTTACGACGCAAAATTACAACACATGGCCAATAAATATTTGTGTTGTGCGCGCCGTACGCCCCGCTCCGTTTGTGTGTACAGTAGGATGTTTGTAGGTTATGCTTGATTAGGTTAGTCCAACAAGCGTCAAAAATAAAATTATTTCTATTTTTTCAGTGTTTATGCTTATTTTCTGTAGTTCATACTTTTCCGTTTTGGTGCAAATACTTCATTCAATAACACCTTTTATTATTTTTTTTCTTGATTAAATTGTTTATTATAATGAATGCAGCATAATAACAATGACTACAATCAGTTAGTCAATTAATAATAAATTACTAAATAATAAATTTCAATATAGTCACGCCACGAAGGTATCCTTCCACTTCCCTTATCCACTTCCCTTATCCACTTCGACAACAAGTTTGCACACAAATCTTGTGCCCCGCAAATTCCTTTGACGTTCGCGAAAAAGCTGTCAATAGAAGGTTCGTGAGCGTGCTATGTGGCGAAAACATTTGTGTGTCAGAGCGTTTACATTGTCACTCGCGCATAACACAAGCAGCCCGCACAACGCAAATTTGGTGTAGACCCGGCTTTATACTCTGGATGATCTTAACTATAGTAATCTAATTAGTATATTAACCGTATTTTTTAAAGTATCTTGATATAATTTAGTGCCTTTACCTCTAGCCGGGAGTAGCATTAAAATATATCAGTTTATAACTTGCTTTAAGTCTGCATTTTGTCAAATAAATAATGGTGATTCCCAAATTGGGTCTCATTTGATACGATATACTTATGTTAACGAATAATGTATGTGTCGAAACATTTCTTACTGCTTTTTTTTGGTACGACCTTCAGCTTCTGCCAATTTTGTCTTATGGTATTAATGGGCTGAAAACGTTTCCCACGAAGTAATAATTTGTTTTTGGGGGAACAAGAAAAGTCATACTGAGTCATATCTGCCGAATACGGTGTTTGATCGATGACGCACGTTAAGTTTATGGTCAAAAATTGAATTGAAGAAAATTCAAAATTCATTTTCTTTTTGAGGAAAATTCAGCTCCTTTGTGCCGTGCCTAAACTACGAGGTGTGTACATAAAGTAATGCTTTTTAATTTTTAATATTTTTTTATTCAATTGAAATTACAATTCTATATTATCTCCTTCAAAGTACATTAGGAATTCAGACAATGCTGGAGACGGTTTGTCCACTCTTCATAGCAGTGCTGGATCTCAGATACTGGAATCGCCTTCAGCTGATCGGTTACAGTCTCTTTAAAGTTTTCCAGAGGGTCCAAAATAGTGTTCTTTGAGATGCATTTTCAATCTTGGGAAAATGAAAAGGTCACAAAAGCTCAAATCTGGTTAATAATGCGGAGCCACAGTGATCTGTTTAATTTCCAAAAACTCGTTGATTGAAATTGCTGCTTGGCAAGACGCTTGTCGTGATACAGTACCCAGCTGTTCTTCATGTTCGGTCGCACCCTAATACCCTTTCTGTAGCTTTTCAAGAACACCTCTCTAAAATGCTAGTTTATCGTTTGGTTTTCAGGCACACACTACTTTGGTTTCCTCATTTTAGCTTTTTTGGTCGTAGTGAAGTCGGGAGTGTGCTATTTCTGGCTTTCAAAAATTATCGACTCGTCACCAATAATGATGCGTTGCAGAAAATGAGGGTCATTTTCAAACAGTCACAAAAAGACAAAACATGTTTCTCATCTGTTGTCCTTTTGATCTTGCGAAATGTTTTTCGGGACCGTTTTCGCGCAGATTTTCTTCATCCCCAATTCATTTGTCAAATTTGTGTCCGTTGTCTATGTCAAATTCAACTCTTCTTGATCATTCTGACCGTTAACGATCAGCGCGCATAAGATACCGGATACATTACTTCTTGCAAATGAAGGCCTACTGCAAGGTTCACCTTCAATCGAGTATTCCTTAAACCACCTTAAAACCCTTGACAGAACACTGTTTCCATGAGTCTGTTGAAGTTTTGCATAAGTTTCCATCGAATTGTGCGTAAGTCTGAAACAAAACTTGATAGCGCATCGTTGCTCGAAATTCATTTTCAGAACGCACTGAATCTGGTTCACGAAAAGATTTGTTGCGGCCATCAAGAGATTAGGGAGCTTCTCTCCAACAATATTGCCAAACCGAAAAAGGCTTATCAGCAGACGACACTCATATTCAGATGAAAGCTGGTTTGAGAAACTCGTCTTGTTCATTTTCGCTGTTGGTAAATGTGTTTGTGAGTCCACTTATGATCTCACAAAAATTGAACATGCACTTCCTAGGGGATGCTCAAAATCTGCCACTACATCAGACATTTTTTAAATTGATTACCTCAAAAAGCCAAATAGAACGAAGTAAAAACTTAATAAACACTAGTTTAGCCAAGAATAATATAATTTTTCACCAGAATATTGCACGGTGTTGGATGAGTATTATTTCTTCAGTTGTATTAAAACATATTTTCTATTTTATTCCAGTCAGTTATTTTTAGTATAAAATTTTATTGGCTCAAGGTAGATTGAACATTTTTCAAAATGGTAATGTAAATTAAATAAATCTGTAATAAATTTTATATTTCATATAATTTTTTTATATGCACTAATGTCTGCAAAAGTTAGGTTTTTTTGACAACGTACACGTTGTGTTGGATCCACCGATGCAGCAAAAGTTTCTGATTTCAAGCGTACCTGATGAACTAACATTTTTCATAAGACCAGCCTTAAATATTGGCTCTTAAATATGTTACAATATATTCGGTGCATTGCTTTGAATGATACTGAGCTAGAATTGATTGGAACAGAAGCCTTAGTTTTTGCTTAAGTTTGCTTAGTTATGAGCGTTTGTTTAGGTGATTCATGTTAAACGTAGAACGGTGCGGCGTTTTTGGGAAGAAAAGTGGTATTTAATATTCGTATTCACTCGGGAATTATGATATAGGGGCTGTATGCTTCAAAAGTAGGTTGCTTTTAGTAATAATCAGATGAAGTTTAGAGGCAGCTTGCAACATAACCTACCTTTCGCATACAGCGCATCCGAAAAATGTTTTACTATGCATTGGGTGGACCTGAAAACTGTTATCCTGTCCTATTATATGAAAACCAAACCATTCATTCTGATAAATACTGTCATAATTATGTGAATTAAAACGATCAAACGACCAGAAGCGGACTGAATTAGCTAACAGAAAGGGTATTGATTTCCATCGAAACAATGCTAGGCCGCACGTGTCTTCGGCCAACCGATATAAACTTTTACAACTTGAATAGGATGTTATGGTCCATCTATTGCACTCTATATGTACTACTGTTTATTTAGATCACTTTAAAATAGCTTAGATCAGCGATTTCCAAACACTGAAGCGCGAAATCTTTAACAGAAATGTAATTTTCGTAACACTGCATTCTCTTTGTACTACTGTTTATTTAGATCACTTTAAAACAGCTTAGATTAGCGATTTCCAAACTCTGAAGCGCAAAATCTTTAACAGAAATGTAATTTTCATAACATAACAAATGTTATAACCTTCATTTTTCAATTTTATAACCTAACATTTATAATTTATAAACATAATAATATTTATAATTTATAAACATCATAAACATTTATAATATATAAACATATATTTGGAAAAACAAATTGCTTAAAAGGATTAGTTAAAAACGATCTTCAAGGTTTAGTTAAAAAAATACTCAAAGTTATCTGGATGCATTGTATGATTTACAGAGCAGCTCTTGTGTCAAACAATATGAGCTAGGAATGTAATAATATATAAACATATATTTGGAAAAACAAATTGCTTAAAAGGATTAGTTAAAAACGATCTTCAAGGATTAGTTAAAAAATACTCAAAGTTATCTGGATGCATTGTATGATTTACAGAGCAGCTCTTGTGTCAAACAATATGAGCTAGGAACGTAATAATATATAAACATATATTTGGAAAAACAAATTGCTTAAAAGGATTAGTTAAAAACGATCTTCAAGGATTAGTTAAAAAATACTCAAAGTTATCTGGATGCATTGTATGATTTACAGAGCATCTCTTGTGTCAAACAATATGAGCTAGGAACGTAATAATATATAAACATATATTTGGAAAAACAAATTGCTTAAAAGGATTAGTTAAAAACGATCTTCAAGGATTAGTTAAAAAATACTCAAAGTTATCTGGATGCATTGTATGATTTACAGAGCAGCTCTTGTGTCAAACAATATGAGTTAGGAACGTAATAATATATAAACATATATTTGGAAAAACAAATTGCTTAAAAAGATTAGTTAAAAACGATCTTCAAGGATTAGTTAAAAAAATACTCAAAGTTATCTGGATGCATTGTATGATTTACAGAGCAGCTCTTGTGTCAAACAATATGAGCTAGGAACGTAATAATATATAAACATATATTTGGAAAAACAAATTGCTTAAAAGGATTAGTTAAAAACGATCTTCAAGGATTAGTTAAAAAATACTCAAAGTTATCTGGATGCATTGTATGATTTACAGAGCAGCTCTTGTGTCAAACAATATGAGCTAGGAACGTAATAATATATAAACATATATTTGGAAAAACAAATTGCTTAAAAGGATTAGTTAAAAACGATCTTCAAGGATTAGTTAAAAAAATACTCAAAGTTATCTGGATGCATTGTATGATTTACAGAGCAGCTCTTTTGTCAAACAATATGAGCTAGGAACGTAATAATATATAAACATATATTTGGAAAAACAAATTGCTTAAAAGGATTAGTTAAAAACGGTCTTCAAGGATTAGTTAAAAAATACTCAAAGTTATCTGGATGCATTGTATGATTTACAGAGCAGCTCTTGTGTCAAACAATATGAGCTAGGAACGTAATAATATATAAACATATATTTGGAAAAACAAATTGCTTAAAAGGATTAGTTAAAAACGATCTTCAAGGATTAGTTAAAAAAATACTCAAAGTTATCTGGATGCATTGTATGATTTACAGAGCAGCTCTTGTGTCAAACAATATGAGCTAGGAACGTAATAATATATAAACATATATTTGGAAAAACAAATTGCTTAAAAGGATTAGTTAAAAACGATCTACAAGGATTAGTTAAAAATACTCAAAGTTATCTGGATGCATTGTATGATTTACAGAGCAGCTCTTGTGTCAAACAATATGAGCTAGGAACTTAACAATATTTTTGCAAGAGTAACTTAAAGTTACTCTTGCAAAAATTATATATATATATATATATATATATATATATATATATATATATATATATATATATATATATATATATATATATATATATTATAAAGTTACTCTTAAAGAAAATGCATAAATACCCCTTTAAAAGTTAGGTTGTTTACAAAGCTGTGATAAAATATGAAAACCACCATGATAATTATGGTAAGATATGGAATTATACGTCATTTCTATATTATTGTGAAGTGCGCTGGTGCGCTGGCCCACTGGTGCAAAAGTAATTCAAATAATGTTTGAACTTAAGAAGAGATTGCAATTTTTCTTGATGAAAATCATATTACTGAGGCAAATTTGTTTGGGAATGACAACTTTATCATTAAACTTGTCTATTTCGTTGAAATTTTGGAAAATTGAGTGTTTTGAATAAATTAATGCTTGTACCACAAATGCATTCCTGATTCACAAAGATGAAGTGAAAGTATTCAAAACAAAAATGTTTATATGGAAATTTAATTTTCAAAAAAATATTTTCCTCAGGACTACACTTTTAAATGATTTCTGTGTCAGAGTTAAGATTGAAGTAAACAAAAATCTATCTGCTGAACACTTGGGAGGAACACTTATTAAATTATGTCGAAGATTTTACAAAGTTCGCGTTTGTACAGAATCCATCTGCCAATGAACAACATGATGAATTTGGATTGAGAACTATTGAAAGGAAAAGTTGATAGAATTGTTATGCGATACTTCATTGAAACAAAAATTCCACAGTGAAATCCTTGTTCAATTTTGGTTGAATTGAATTGAAGAATATAATACTTTGTCAAGCACCGCTGCCATATGTAATAGCTCATTTATGCGAAACGGGATTTTAAGCATTAGTTCCAATGACATCCAACTATCGAGTTCGTTTTGTAGTGGGAAAAAATCTACGAGCAGCACTCTCCTCAATGACACCTAGATTTGTTAAACTTTATGCTAATAAAAAAGCACATCCATCGCATTACGATTGAAAAATGTGTCTATATTATTTTTTGAAAGAAGGGGGGAGGGGGGCAAGATTAGATATTTTTAAAGGAGGGCGTAGTAACAAGTTTGGAAACCCTTGTCTTAGATCGTAATAACTCTATTTCCTTGACTCAAAAAATCACCTAGATCACTTCTTTAGCTAGAAACGTCTCAACTTCTATGAGTACGAGATTATGCAACTATCGGAGAGACAAAGAAAGGTCATCGAACAGAATGGCACATACTATATGGATTGAATTAATTTTTTAGTAAATATCATGTTTCTTCTAATTTTCTCAAAAAAATGGGATCAACTTTAGAGTCAACCGAATATATTTTTTATAATAACAGTAATACCTCGAACTTACGAGATAGGTGGGACCGAACGACATCTGTGTAAGTCGAAGTCGGGGTACAATTTCGTATATAAATATATACAAATTTTGTTTAACTGGGACCAAGGGCTAAAGAAAACAATTTAGAAGAAGATTGTATATTCAAATCTTAGATAAAACTGGGGAACAGCAATTTTGTTGACTTGGATCTGAGACTTGTTTTTGACTAATTTTTCATCTCTGAATTCAAAAATATTCACAGTTTTTCTCTATCACGTCAAGTTCTTAAGCTACAGCATACCCCTCATTTTACCTTAAAAGTGTACATACGAAAGGAAATAAGGGGAGATCTGACCAAATAGATTACAATATTTTATTCATACAGAGGTTAACATATTATTAAAAGTTAAATTGTGTTTATATAAAAAATAAATATAAGATATTATGGTAAAATTTTCTTCTTATAGCTTTTCCTGAAGTGTTCAGTTTGTGGACATTCTCGCTTGATGCTCCAACAGTAGTCAGCCATCATACTGACATCCCATCTACCTTGATACCGCGCTTCCATAACCTTTAGATCTTGGTGGAATCGCTCGCCTTGTTCATCACTAACAGCACCAAGATTTTCTGGGAAGTTAGCAAGATGACTATGTAAGAAATGCAGTTTGAAGCTCATGTTGCAACCAAGCTTTTTAAAGCTCTCCAAGAGTTGTTGAACAATTTCGATGTAATTCGGGGCTCTTGCATTTCCAAGAAAGTCTTTAACAATATTTTCAAAAGCCAAACAAGCATTCCTTTCAAGTTCGGTCATTGTTTCAGTGAAATTTTCATCTTTAACGAGTTACCGAATCTGTGGACCATCAAACACACCAGCCTTTATCTTTTCATATGACAGGCTAGGGAATACCGAAATGATATACTTAAAGCAGTCTCCTTCAATTGACAAAGCCTTAATAAATTGCTTCATGAGACCTAGTTTTATATGCAAAGGCGGAAATACAATGTTTTTTCTGTCGACAAGTGGCTGTTTTATAACGTTTGGATCACCAGGTCTTAGGTCAGATCTTGGTGGCCAATTCGATTGCACCCAATGCTTCTCACGAGCTCTGCTGTCCCACATGCACAAAAAACAGGGATACTTGGTATACCCGCGTTGCTGGCCAAGAAGGAAACAGACCATTTTAAGGTCAACACAGATGATCCATTGGTGCATGTTATATTGCAACAAGTCAATGGCTTTCTTTATGTCGCCATATTCTTCACGCAAAGAAACTGAATGACCTATTGGGACTGAACCGTATAAATTTCCATTATGTAGGAGAACACACTTCAAGCTACGCTTTGAGCTATCTATAAACAATCGCCATTCAGTTGCGTTATAGTTAGAAATGGCCAATTCTTTCGTTAAACCTTCTACATTCTGGCAATATACAAATCCGTCATTATTTCTGAAGTACTGCCTAAATCCACTTCTCTGGATCGATAGTAAGTGACTTTAGCTCCTTTGTCAAGCACTTTTTTTTCGTGCAGTCTTGATGCTAATCATTCCGATGCTTTTTTGGATAGTCCCAAATATCGTGCTAAATCGTTTAATTCTTGTTGATTGAATCCTTTACGAACAGAATCATTGGAAACTTTGAATTCTTCGTCGGTGGAGTCACTTCGATCTTCACTTGATTCACATTCTTGTATTTCTAAAGAAGGTAATTCTTGAAAAATTGGCACTGGAATTTCAGCTGAATGAGGCACAGGGCGTATAGCTGACGGTAAATTAGGGTACTCAATTTTCTGTTTGTTTTTCTTGTTGAATCCTGATTTTTTCACTATGCAAAAGTAGCAATCACTTAAGTGATCTTTGGGCTCTCGCCAAACCATTGTATACTAAACAAAAGTTTATTACGTTTTCTCTTCGCCCTCATTCGTAAACTCTCTACACACTGCTTGCACACTTTATGAGGGGCCCATGATTTATCTTGGTCACCTATTTTCACTTTAAAATAAGCAAAATAGGCTTGCCTGACAAATGTACTAATATTAGTCCATTGAATGGGGATGGTAAAACTGCCACATACATAACAAAATGAATCGGGGCTGTTTAAGCACTTACGACGAGAACTACCAGAGGCAGACATAACGAAAATCTGTAGTTGTGTATGTATACTTTGACTTCACTATATCAGAGCGACACAGACCCGCGTACTTTAGTATCTCATGCGTAACTGACCGAACTAGTTTTGGATGACGCAACGTCACTCACGCCTATTCGAAGAAGGTGATAGAAAAAAACTAAATAAAGTTTTGGAATTAGCATGCCAATTTACGTATAAAACAGCTTAAATATCGAACTCAACAGAAATTATTTTTCAAATTGTTCCCCAGTGTAATTAAACAAATTTTAATATTATTTTAATGCAAAAACATAAACCGAAGTTATTTTCATGTCGTCTGACGGGTCAAAGATTTTTTTTCTCAAACAAAATTTCTTCATAGTACGTTAATAATTTTTTTGCTATTCATTGAAGTCTATGTTTTGTAAAATTTCGATTCCTTTCTTAATTTAACTGAGGGCTTTCGTCATGTCTGCAACCCATTTGATCTTTAGATTGAACTGGGTCAAAAGAATTAGGTCCTTCAATGTTTTGCTCACTCATTTTTTGCTGACAACTGTCAGCTCCTGATTATGTGAATCTAGCAGTTTTTGTACGTCCTCACCATCCACTTCTACATTTAATTATCTAGCAAGATGGATGACGTCTTCAATAACATGATCAATTTGATCAGGCTCTGGCGCTAATTCTGCCGAAGTTTCACTAGTAAAAAAATGGGCACAGTTTTTTCCAGGTGCCATTAAAATTTTTTTGTGAAACTTAATCTAAAGATTTTCCAATGATGTTGATGGCATCTAAAACATTAAATTGTTTCCAAAAGTCTATAAGAGAGAGCTCATTGTTTTGCCTCATAGCTTCATGGAAATGTGCACATGATCATCTCGTGGAATCAGCTTTAAATATTTTAATCACACTGTGGTTCATCGATTGAATCAAGTTGGCTGTATTTAGTGGCAAAAATTCCACTTTCACACGTGGGTCGATATTAGTGAGAGTAGCAGGAGGATGGCCTGGTGCATTGTCTATTAATAGTATCACCTTAAATGGGATTTGTTGTGATTGCCAATAACGTTCGACTTCGGGTATGAACTGATGACCAACCTAATCTTCAAAAAGGGAGGCTGTCACCTAAACTTAGGATCTGACTTCCAAATTACGGGCAAATCAGCTTTAGATTTATCTTTTAAAGTTCTTGGATTTTCCGAGCGATAAACTAAGAGAGGTTTTAACTTACAGTCACCAGCTGCATTCTCGTCAACCATCAGTTTTAATCGATCTTTGAAGGCCTTAAAACCTGAAAATGTTTTTTCTTCACGCGTTATAAAAGTTCTTTTAGGCATTTTCTTCCAGAACCCACTTATCATAGCTTTGAGTTTCTATCATAGCTTCCCCCTTCTATCATAGCTTTGAGTTTCTCTGGATAGAGAGACACAGTCTCTTTATCAGCACTTGGCGTTTCTCCACTTTCCGACCAGACTTTTGAATTGGCTGAACCACCCGTTACTAGCTTTAAGGATTTCATCTTTGGTCGCCTCCCCAGCTTCTTCTTTTAATCTCTCAAAAATCAGCTTAGCTTGACAGCACACCGTGTTCTGATCAACAGGACAATTTTTCATTCTTTCTTGATTATTATAATATCAGCATTATTTTCATCTCAGCGATAATACCATGACGTTACGAATGATGCTTGAATTCAAAGATTGAGCACTTTTCACATCTTCGAGAATGATTTCTTTAATTTTTATATTTATTCTAACGGTCGATTCTGGTAGATCAAACTTCTTTGCTAATTCACAAACTTTTAGTTTTATATCGGAATACTTGATAATATTTAGCGTAGATTCCAAAGATAATGTTTTTCTTTGTTTTTGTAATGTTTTTTATTGGATGCAGAAGAATCAGTTTTACTTGGTTTAGATGACATAGTTGTTTTTAAGTGATTTAATAAACAAAACAATTTATAAACGTGCGCTGAGTCCACGCGATACATGCCCGTGTATGTAAGCCGAACTACAAGTGAGGGCGAAGCGGGGGAGGGTAACGGGTGCTGTGCGTAAGTACATTTTCTTTTATTCTGCAGCAGAAATAATATTTAAAATGCTGTTTAGGTTATAAAATATTTAAACCTCAGAACTTTTTTGTTTACTTAATATATTCTTAACATACTGGTACAGTGGTGACCAATAAAATAACAGTTATAGAAATAAATTTAACTCACCTTTAAACATTTTGTTTTGAATATAACCAGCGCAGTTTATTGCTGCTTATCTTCTTAAAGATTTTTTCCTCTTATTGGTTCGTACTTCACTGGTCACAAAAATAAGAGTGTACTAATTTTATATACGTTATCGCGCACCAGCTAGTTCAAGTCCATTTAGTCTACCAAGTACCAAGTTAGTCCTTTTCCCACTATATTAAAGTAAACATAGGTCGCGTTAGACACTGTACTTCTGAAGAATTTTGAAGCCATTGAGAAGCCAAAACAAATCTTATGCATATATTATGAATGCAATCACCCCGTATAACTGTTAAAGTTTTGAAATAATTGAAATATGTGACTTAAAAACAACCAAAAAAAGAGAGGTAGTTTTACAAGAAAAACGAGTAAAAAATCGATGCTGTACGCGAGGCTTTCAACGCTACCTCTGTCGTTATAAAACAAAATCTTGATCGAAGCATCAGCACTAAACTATAAGACGACGTTTACAACAGAATAACATAGACGGAAGAGTAGCCACTGCAGCTTCGTTTTTAAGTAAATATTATATAAAGCAGCGGTTAAAATTTGTAAAGAGAAACTGTAGGGAAGATTTCCAGTGTAACTGGAAAAACATCCTTTTTAGCCATGAAACCAAAATTAATTTATTTGGTTTTGATGGCAAATGGTATGTGAAAAGATGTATTAATGAAGAATTCAATCCATGTAACACTTTGGGTACAGTGAAGAATGGTGGTGTTAACATCAAATTATGGGGGTGCATTTCATATGACGCAGTAGGTCCAGTGTTTCGTAAAAAAGTAAAATATGACAATATAAATTTATCAATTCTTCTATTGGAACCTTTGGTGTGAAACACTAAACTTGAAGAGATTTACCACTAAACACCAAAACACTTTTTGGAACTGCTCGACGCACGTTTCGCTAACCATGTTAGCATCATCAGCAGATGATTTAATATGTGGGGGTATTACTGTATTGAGAAAATGATAAACACAACAGGGAATAAGAACTTTGCGGACGAATAAAATCACCACTGTAACAACTTTAATAACCATTTTAATCTGTTTTAATCTCCTCCATTTTGATCTCTTCGATAAATTTCGCCACAGATTCTTTATGGGATTTAAATCAGGGCTTCTTGCCGGCCATTTTATTACGAATACTTTCTTTTGAGCAAACCAAAATTTCAGTAACTTGTCTTGCTGAAATATCCAATTTTCTTCTGCCAGTAAGGTAGCCCGATGGAAGAAGCAGAAGATTTTTATAATGCTCTGAGTTGTTTTTTTTTCATTCTTTTTCATTCTAATGAAAGAAAGGTAGGCCATGGGATTAAAAACAATGCACCCCATACTCTTACAGAGACATTTTTTCTTAAATCATGCCAGTAACATTTGTTGCCATCTGGATCATCAAAATAAAAATTTTTCCGCCCGAAAATATTACCTCCAATCATTCGTCGTCCCACGATTTATGCTGGCAGCCAAACTCTAGTCTAGTTAGGGTTTTGCAAGCTTTGACAAGTATTTAACTTGTCCAGATTCATTATCATTCAGGTAATGTCTGGTAGAACGCTTAGACACCTTTCTTTCAAGTTACGCAGCAATTTCCCTAGAAGAGAGAGATTTCCTGTCTTAGCAAATTTTAATATTCTTGAAAAGTTGCATATCGGATTATTACATGGAGCGTTTTCATTGTTTTAAAATATTTTTAATATTCCTTTGTTCATCTTGTTTCGTCAATTTTTTGAAAGTAATTACTAACTGTAAGTAATTGTTAGTGATTGTCTTGGATCGGTCTTTTTTTTTCGTTGATCTCTCTAGAATTAAACCCTAACAAACAAAATTTTCATCTTTTTTTTTCTTGGCCTTTTTATTTTAACAGAATAGTTAATTATTTGCAAACGTGTGGTTGTTTTAATTTTTATTTAC
The DNA here is from genome assembly GCA_031761425.1 of Cosmopolites sordidus. NCBI lineage: Eukaryota > Metazoa > Arthropoda > Insecta > Coleoptera > Curculionidae > Cosmopolites > Cosmopolites sordidus. The sequence goes on from JARFXV010000801.1 coordinate 1,383,257, forward strand.
TTTCAAAGGTCAAATAAATTTTATCCTTGAACAATCCATTTGTATATAGTATTGTATATAACAAATTTTGTCTCTTGTATATATCGAATTTTGAAATTAAAGTTCACAATTAATTTTACATTTTTCTTTAGTAAGGCATAAAGAAGAATAATGTTTATATTGACAAAAACAAATAACATTAATTTTTAAAAGAATAAGCTATATCTGGGGTTCCCATACTTTTCAGTTCGCGGCGCACTTACAGTTTTAGTATTTAGTCATGGCGCACAAGACAAAGCAACTCTGAAGCTTCTATAGGTATTTATTAGAATTGATTAGAATTGAAAATTATGAAAACAGCAACAAATGGTGAAAATCTTTAATGACAAGTTAATCAATGCGACGTGTGGGCTTGCTGATCTCTACACATTTTTTCAAATAGCGGAATAAGACTAGATATTACTACTCTCATTTCTTGCTTCACGTTGATTTTTTAGCGATACTTGCTCTTTATTGCGGCTACGGCTGAAAATTGGTTTCGTATAGATAGGATGTTGCAAATGGAATGATAATCCTTAAAGCTTTTGAACTTAGACTTGGATATTCATTTTTCACCGTTATCCAAAATTTCACCAAATCGGAACAAGCAAATTTTGTTTTAAGGCTGTTGTCGCATGAGAGCTCAATGAGACTTCTTTTTGCAAAGTGAATTCTGGTGGAGCTTGAGCACGGAAAGGATCTTGAATCCACGCGAATTTTTCGACATTGTCTTCCGAAGAGTATTTTGCAAACCGTTTAGAGAGCTTTGAAAGGTGTTCTGTAAAAAGGGACAGCAAGTCTTGTGAAACAATAAACTCATTAGATGCCGCGTATTTATGCAATTCAGGGAAACAATCTTGACCGCCATCCTCATTAATTTTTCTTATCTAGAACTGCAGCTTTTTCTTAAACGCCGTAATATTCTTCAACAGTTTCAAGATGTGCAGGTTATTATCTTGCAGAGACAGATTCAAGGCATTCAGTTTCTCAGATATATCGCACAAATATGCTAGTTGCAGCAAAAGTCCGGTTCGGCAAAGTACCTGGAGTTTTCATGACCTTCCTCTTGCAGAAAAGTGTGAATTTCTTGTGGTAACTCGAATGCACAGGATAACACGTTTCCACGTGAAAGCCATCGTGAACTGCAGTAGTACAGCAGGGCCGTGTGTTCAGGTCCCATATCTATGCATAGTTTTTTGAACAATCTGGCTTTCAGTGGCCTGGTTTTTATGAATTATCAAATTCAATTGACAACTCATCGATTTCGATGCAAGTACTTCTCTATAGATGATGCAATAGGTTCACATAGCATACGGTGCTTTGGTGCGAATAAGTGCCTGTAATCCTCCAGAGCGGCCAGACATTGATCGAACACCATCAGTACATACACCGATGCACTTTTCCCAATCCATATCATTTTTTGTTATAAATTTGTCAAGCATCTCAAACAAGTCTTGAGCATTTACACTTTCAACGATACTTGCCGAACAGCAGGTCTTCAACGATAATATTATAACCCAAAAAGCCTACATAACAAATAAGATGTGCATCTTTATTACTGCTAGTAGCCTCACCAAGTTGCATACCAAATTCCTTGCGTTTCATTTTCTCTATTAATTGATTATTGAGATCCTCAGCTATATGATGGATTCTTCGACTAATAGTATTGTTAGGCAAATGTATTTCCCACTGATTCTCCCAGCATAATATTAAGCAGGTCAAGAGCAACCGGTAGAAAAAGCTCTTCTGCGATGGTGAGAGGTTTTTTGCACTTTGCCACTCTATATGCGACCTTGAAAGATGCTAGTAGTACGGTACTAAGGTTTGTTGAGGGAACAAGTTTGTTAGCTTTTGAAAATTTTGCAACTTCCTAGTAAAAAAATCGCTAGATTTTTCAACCATAGTAGGGTGAATGGTCTCAAGATGTCGCTTTAGCTTACTTGGGAGCATACTTTTGGGTCCTAGAATTTTCAGAGTATACACTGCGGTCTTCCTTCATTGTTTACTTCTACTGAAGTAAAGCCAAAATCCAAATAACTCTCATCGTATTTACGATATCTCCGTGTTTTGCACTCTTACTTAAACTGTCAACTTACTTATTTAATAAAAATCTTTACATTTTACCACCGACTTTTTACAAAAATACAAAGCGACACAATCAAAATAAAGCAAAAAAGCAAAATCTCTTCTCGCGTGCATGTGGTTTCGTAATGAATCTAAATAAAATGACGATCGTGGACGGGCCAAGCGGTGTGTACGAGCGGAAATACCTACTCTCCACGGCGCCCCGTTTGGGAACACCTGGAATATATATATATATATATATATATATATATATATATATATATATATATATATATATATATATATATATATATATATATATATATATATATAAATCTTTTTGTCCACAAACTCTTTTCTTTTTTTCCATGGCTTTATTTCAGACTTTAATGTTGACGATAATCATTTAATAATAGGGGTACTCGTAAGTAATCAATTATTTCAGTGGCAACAAAAAAACGAATTTATTTACATTTAATTTTATCTTTAGTCGATTATGTAATCTCCATTGTTATCTAAGACCTTTTGCCATCTTGCTGGTAGAGTTTCAATCCCCTGTTTGTAAAAGGTTGTTTCCTTTGAAGAAAAATATGTTTCTAGGTGAGCTTGCATAACATCGATATTTTTAAAATTTTTATTTCTTAGGGACGGAATAAATGAAAATCGGATGGTACTATGTCTGGAGAATATGGGGGATGTGGTAAAACCTCCCAGTTTAGCTGCCTTATTTTTTCTTGAGTTAATCTTGCTGCATGCGGCATGGCATTATCGTGTTGCAATATTACCCCCCTTCTGTTGACCAGAGCTGGCCGTTTTACCAACAATTCGTTATGTAATCTATCCAATTATTGGCAATACTATTCAGTAGTAACAGCCTCTCCCGGTTTCAATAGTTCAAAATTAATTATGCCACCACAGTCCCACCAAACGCATAGTAACACCCTATTTAAACTCAAGAATGGTTTAGGAGTGGGTACGGCTAGTTGATTTAGAGAAAGCCTTTGTTTCATGCCGTTGTCGTTGTCGTACAAGACCCATTTCTCGTCACCAGTAACAATCCTTCATAAAAACGGATCACTTCATTGTCTGCACAAGAGACGTGCAGATTGAACCCCGTTGTTCTTTATTCATTTACGACAATAGATGTGGAACCAATATACCCTGCCTGTAAACCTTCCCGATTTCTTAAAGATGTCTTTGGACTGTTGACCAAGTAGCCCGAAGAGTGTTTGCTATTTTGTGGATACTCAGTTTGGGATCAGTTTACACCAGTGATATTAAAGCGTCATTATCAAAGTCTACAGGGCATCCTCTTCGATAGCTATTAGATAACTCAAAATCACCATTAAAAAATTCTCTAAACCAGCGTTGGTACTTATTAACTTTCAATACGTCTCCATACACATCCCAACTTTTCTTTGTTGCAACCGTTGCATTAACACCCGATTGAAAATGACACAGCATGCAATGACGTAAATGTTCTTCAGTTTGTTGATTTTCCTTCATTTTACACCGGTGTATTAAAAACGTTTGAATTTAGTTGTCACAAAGGTCAAGGTCAGGTGTTGTAATATTGCATAATAAAACATCCCTTTATACATTCACACTCTGAACTAGACTGAAGAAAATATTCCGCACTGTTAATAATTGATTACTTATGAGTACCCAAAATAGATCAATTTGGCTTTTACAATTAGCTCGTATGGACGAGTAAACAAAATAGACTACACAAAATGTAACTAACTAATGGAAAATTTTCAATCTACCCTGGCAATGTTTTTAATAGTATTATTTACAAACGCTTTGGCCTAGATAAGAACATTCTCAATGCATTAGTACCTGAATTTTGTTGCCTTGAGGATGATCTTATAAAGACCGAAACTTTTACATAATGCATTTTCTTTTCAGATGTTTTACAACTATTTTTGGTTATTGTGCTTATGTGGTACCTTCAGAAATTGTATTGCCGATGTTGAACCATTGAGAGGATGTCCAGTTGAGGATGTTCAAGACATTAGAGAATTCAACACCTTAGCCGATTATAAATCAAAAAGTGTGACCTTTGATCCGCATGCTAGAGGTTTTAAAGGCAATTCCATATTTTTCAAGAACAATATTAGACGTATACCAGAACGTTCTTTCGTCATTGATACATCCCGGGCTCTCATTGAAATAAATCTGAGCAACAGGGCGATAAGTGAAATCGAAGACGGCGCATTTACTTCGTTGATTTGCCTTCAGTATCTCGATTTAAGTCATAATGAACTATTGCTTTTGAGACGAAATCAGTTTCTCGATCTGGGCAATTTGATTATGTTAAATCTAACTTGGAACAATATATATCGAGTAAATCATTTTACTTTTAAATATTTGCCGAGTCTGCAAACTTTAGATCTGTCCAACAATCATATTGTAAAAACAGAGAATTATGCTTTTAATATGCTGGTAAATTTACAAAGCCTCTCAGTAAAAGGAAACAGGATGAAGACATTTGGCGGGTTTTTTGTTTTCGACCATCTAACAAACTTAAAACATTTGGACATGTCGTATAATGCGTTTGTTGTAATATATTTGAATAAGTTTGCTGCACTGGATAGTTTGGAGACATTAAATTTAGCGGGCAATAGTGTTGCCATTTTTGAGTTCCTTTGGTTGAAAACGGAATTCTATAACGTACGGCTTTTGAACTTGAGTTGGAATTTTTTCAATCACAATTTAAACGTTAAACATTTGAGGAAATATTTCCCTAACGAGGAATTAATTGTGGATATTAACGATAACACCTTTTATTGCGGTAATTTAGAAACCGCTCTTCAAGATCTTCGGAAGTATAAAATCAAGTATGCGCCTGGGCGCGAATTTGAATTCACCCACCATCGCGAACATATTGTATGCGATGTTCTTAACAGCAGTCATAATGGTTATTTAGACGATTATTATGATGATTTATTAAAGTCTTTAAAGACCACAACCACCGAGGAACCAGAAATCTTCCGTTATAAAGATATTTTAGAGGCATATAGTAAAGACGGGACGCGTCACAGGCAGATGCTCGGTACATTTATTACAATAATGTGTGTAGCATTATTGTATAATGTATTAATTCTGGTTGATTATCTGTTAGGTTACGGGTATGTGAAAGGTATTTGTATTAGACGTCAACAGGAAAGAACGGAACCGGCAGAAGAACCCGAAGCATTTATTCCATTACAAAATTGAAATACTGTAAACACTGGTTTTACATATTTCTGTTTTATATTAACACGAAATTATTTTGTAAACTGAAAATAATTGCCAGATATTGACAATTATTGATATACATCAATTGTATTATGTATTATAATTTTATATTGCTCCAACAATAAGGTATTTTCGTCTTCAACAATTTGTATATATTTTAAGATTTGTACGTAACTGTAATTGCTTGTTGTAATATTTTTTTTAAAAATTAAAGAAACATTAAGTGTGGTAAAATTACATGTGAAAATTGCCAGTTGCCCGAAAATATATTTAAATTAATTGTATGAATTTACTTATTCATGCATATTTTTTTCAGTTTTTATTTGGGAAAAAAATATGCCATTAACTATTCCATAAACAGGTGTACAATTAATTTGGTATAAAATGCAATCGTTTTTCTTGCATCATAGAAAATATAAATTGTATTTTTAACGAAGTGTTAAACTTAATTTTAGTGGGCTTTCAATTCAATTGAAAACATTCAAATAAGGCAGGACTGACATTGATTTATAGTGAATATTTTGCCCAACAATACATAATTTTCTTCAATAAAAACTTTTTACTCTGTAATTCTATTTTAATTCTTATTTTGTCTTACATCTAAAGCAATAGTAATATTTCCTCATTTCTGTGGCACAAGTTTCAGGCAGCTCAAATAGTCGAATTATTTGTCCGTTTAAAATTTCGGTCCACATGTTAACTTTAAATTGATACTGAGGCCGGTCTTCACGCGTTAAACGCGCACTCCATCTCACTTACACTGGTGAAGTGCACCAGTGTAAGTGAGCTGCCATTCCATTTTGAGTATCCAAAAGTATTTTTTATCATGGTATGAGTTTTTTGGAATATAGTCCTTTTGCAAAAAAATAAGCAATAATATTTCTTGTGGAAAGAAAACTGCAAATTGTTGTACCATTTTGAAATCTTGACTAAATGGGCCATCTTTTGAAATAACTTGCCCAGGTACGTGTAATAATTTTTGTTTACGACTTCACCACAACTCAATGAAACTTTTCTTTTTTTTATCAACTTAATTGTTTGATTTGTGACTGCGATTAATAGCATGCTTATTTAGGATCACTTTAAAAAAAAAACTGAAAAACTGAAAAATTGGGAAATTTGTGATCACAGTTTAATCCTTAACACCTTAAGATATAGTTTAGGGTGACAAATTTCAATATTTTCAAAAATATGCCTATTATCACTTAATACGGTAACATGGATTTTTTTCTTATTTTTGCCAGAACTGGTATAAACTAGCCTTTCGCCAGACAGCCGCTTGATGTTGAGTTTCAGGACACTCTGTATATATATATATATATATATATATATATATATATATATATATATATATATATATATATATATATATATATATATATATGTATATTTATATATATATATATATATATATATATATATATATATATATATATATATATATATATATATATATAAATATAAATATTTATTTATATATATATATATATATATATATATATATATATATATATATATATATATATATATATATATATATATAAATAAGAAGTAAGATGGAGATAAGAAGTAAGATGGTATTCTTCTGCAGTTGTTTTCTTGTATTGAATATAGTGCATAAAAAATATTAATATTTATAAAGTTTATAGTTTAACTTTTAGGCGATTGTAGGTCGACATATGTATTTTAAAATGGAATGAACTTTTACTTTTGCTGGCTGAAACAACAAATTGGAACTATTGCTTAACTGAAGAAGGAGGAACAGGAGTACAGTTGTTAGTCACTTTCGGATATTATCCATAACTGAAACTTAAAGATCTTAATTGAAGGGTTTCTTAGGTCATATCCGATATTGAAGCCTCCATAGCAGCATTATCGAAATGGATGCCTGAAAAAGTCTACGGTTACGTGTCCTGAGCATTATATAATGTTCAGTGAGTTTATTTCAAATAAATAAAAGTATTTGTAAACTGAATTCTGGTAGTTTTATTTTTCTTAAAGTTATGAAAGTTTGGATTATTTTGTTTTTTGTTTTATATTAATCTGCTTATATAGAGACTTTTTAATAAAGCTTTTAGTACAATTATTACAGCGTGATGTTGAATAATTATTACTACGAGATTGTTGTTCATATATTAATATGTAAAGCAAATGTAATGTTAATGCCATTTGATAGTCGTGCGTAAGTAAAACTTTTTTTATTAAAAATGGTGCAGGTGGAAGTTGGAAGTTTAATGTATGCTAATAAAAAGCCAGCCGGGTTTGCATTCTGAGGCGGTGGACCGGCGGAACGGTAGTTAACGCGATAGCGGATGCGATGCGACTGTTGCTCTCGGCGTGGATGTTTGTGACTTTGTTATATATTTGTGAATGTTTCTAGGCAAGAGTGAATAAAATTGACTATGAATTACCCTTCAGTTACGCCAGTTCGACGCTGGGTAATGCCAGATGCCTTCTACAAGGTTTTCTACGTTGGTCACTTGCCAGTCGGTAGGGTTCTCGAGAGAGTTATGGTCAAGTACAAAACGAAGTGTTGATAGCCTGAGGGGGGTACTGACTGGGTTTATCGGTAGCTGATGACTGGGGTTCGGAATCCACGTTAAGCGGTAGGTCCAGTCGCTAAATAGCCTTAGTTGCTGATGCACTTCTAATCCTAAATCAATACCTTCCCTTACAGTTGTATCCCAACGTGCAGAAAATTGTTTATAAAGCGCTTCACGAAGTTGTTAGGGAAGTCTAATTTAGTATCCTCATTCGCATATACAGGGTGCCCGGAAATAACGTTGATATATTTTGGGAGGTGACTCTAGGGATTAAAAGATAAAAAAAAAGTTTCTTAAACTCGTTAAAGGGAGAACTCTGAAGATGGTTTTTTCGCAATATTTTCAAAACGGTTTATGCTAAAGTCGTGAAATTCGGCATACTTCAATAAGTTGGAATGGAAAGACTTTTTTTTGTTTATAATTGAATATTTTAGTCAGGGGCGTCACATACAGAGGCGTCTCCTTAATAAATACTACCATGACTTGGCACTATAACACTATGTATACTACTAGAGCTCGATAGATTAGGATTTTTATTTTCGTAAATAACTAAACTTGGGAGACCATTTCAATGATCTATCAAGTCTCCTGTAGCTGAAGGGACCTATTTATTATAACTGTCTTTGAATTTTTTTAGTGGAGCTACTTAAATTGTTTATTTTTATTTTTCTTTGCCGAGATTGCATGACATTTACGAACAAACGCTTGAAACCATTCTCGAAAGTTTATCTTCCTTTTCCCAACATTTTTTCATCGATGAAGGTTTTTTTCATCGATGATGGTTTTTTCATCAATTTTTTTAAATCGATCACGTGTTGCGGTCTTGAATTCATACAGTGTATGATGCTTACTTTCATACCTGCGTAATTTCAAGTACCCTCACAAATATATACATTACATATTACACATGGAAAGATCCAGTGACCGAGTCCACGGGACTTTGTCGAAGTGAGAAATTGCTTGATTAGGAAATACAGCTCGAGTAATATTCATGGAAGCTGTAGCCGCATGAGCAGTGACTCATATTGTTGGAACCACACATTTCTCTTGTTATTTCCTCTTGAAAACTTGAAAAAGTTTTTAAGCATGGTTACGTAACGAACTGAACTAATCACTATCAACTTATATAGGCGAAAGCCCGAATCCTTATGCAAAATATAGTACTCATGCTCATTCTCAGTTCAGAGGAGATAGCAGAGTGAGTGGGACTTGGCTGAATTGGCTTGCAAGTGGGACCTTGCAGAATTGCAGTATGCTCGCCAATCGACATGGATTCGGTGCATTTGTTCCTTCGTTCGAAGTGCAGCTATACATCTGAGAATTATTTTGTGGCTGGTGATCTTACCATTCCATCCAATATTGAAGTAACAACTGAAGAGTCGTTGCGTTTTAATCACGGACTCGCCACTTTTGTAAACATCTTGTAAGTATATACGCCGTATTCTCGAGTCGATAGGCTCATGATGGATACTAAACAGCATAGTAGGGAGAGTGCGTCTATGCGTAGGGTGGCTATGGGACACCTGCTCCAGAGCCCCTCTCCTTCTGCTAGCCGAGCACCACCCATTGTAAAAATGTCTTGTTTCCTGTGGATCACTTTATATAATAAATAAATTCAAATATATAACAATCTTTATATTTTTAAAAAATAAAGAATATGTTACATTTATTGTTTTGTTATCAAAAATATATTAAATGGACATTCAACCTTTTTAAAGAATATTTAACTATTAATCATTTATAATTTTGAAAATATTTGTGGGTTTTAGTTTATCTGCTCATGAATTGTAATTATGAGTACTTCCCTGCCATAATACCACTGCACATTAATAAATTGTTTTATTTCTTGTTTCAGATGGACTGCAAATATACTTTTTATTTGTTTATTTCATTTTTGGTCGTAATCCGATCGGATAATGACTTAAAATCATGTGTGGCATGTTCAACACACAAGCGAGTTGATAACAGGAGCGATCTGGGCGACAAAAATGGCGAGTTTGAATCTCAAACCATCAGAGAATTGACAAAACTCGGCGTTTACACCATAAAATTGAGCCTCAGTCGAAAAAATATTTCATTTTTCGACCGAAAGGCATTTTTGTATTTGTCCTGTTTAACAGAACTAGATCTCAGCCAGAATAACATCAAAACAATGCATTATGATACGTTTGAGGACATGATTAACCTGAAATGTTTGAATTTGAGTGGAAATAAAATAGAACATCTACATAATTCAACATTTTATCATTTAGTAAACTTAGAAGTGTTAGATTTATCTCGAAATGAAATATCTACTGTGGATGATAATGCATTTTACTCCTTAAAACATTTAAATACACTAATACTAGCTCATAACAATATCGAGAGAATTAAAAATCAAACTCCATTTAACGATCTTTCGAATTTGAAAATATTGGATATTAGTTTCAATCAATTTAGCATTGTTTCCACTTACTTGATAAGAAATTTAAGTGCGTTAGAAATGTTGAATTTAGCTTCCAATAACATCATTATTTTTTCTGTTGACGATTTTGAATTTCCCCGAATAAATATCTTAAATTTGTCGAATAACAGTATCAAATTTGTTGATGTGGAAGGGTTTAGAGAACGATTTACAAATGAAAGTTTCACCGTTGATTTAAATTTTAATATGTTTTCGTGTGCGTTTTTGGAGAATATTTTGCGGGATTTTGAAAAATTAGATGTAAAATTTGTTCCAGGGAGGCATTTTACATCGGAAGAACATCGTGAAAATATTGCTTGTTTATCATATTATCAATCGCAAACTTTGAATATCGTTATGGGTTTAATATTGGTATTGGTAGTGGTTGGTCTTTTATTTTGTATCGATCATACTGTAGGTTATGGTTTAGTAAAGAAGTGTATACGACGATATCGTAAATAAACTAAATGGTATGATTCGATATGCAAAAGTTTGAAACTATTTACTGTGGTAGAATTGTAATAGTGCACAATGTTATAGAAAAAAGTATTGTTTATTTCTATCATCAATCTTTATATTTAGCGATTAGTGATTAAAATAGGATTAGGGTTATTAAAAATGAACAATCAATTGTTATATTTTAAATAAAATTGATCATTTTCTTTATGAAATTGAATAATTTCTTACCGTTATGGAACTTTTGAAGTTTGAATAGTTCAGTAGAGCATTCTGTCAGTCTAAAAAAATATTTTTTTTTAATCAGATCATCATGTTTAAATTTCTCATGGCTAATTTATAGTGCTTGAATTTGAGTAGAAAAACATATATACAATTATTGCACATTTCATCATTTAGTGAAAGATTTATCTGTGTTAGATTTATTTCGACAAGAAATATCTAATCTGATTGATGTGAACTGCATTTAATTGGCGAGTTTAGAGGTGTTAGGTTCACCACAAAAGATATATTTTCCAAGAATTCTGAATAATTATTTCACAAGAATCGAATATATTATTTCAAAAGAGTACTGAAGTAATTAAATCCATTTTTACTTTTTTAGTTTGAACTTAAGATAATTAGATTTCAGTTAGTCAGTTCATTAGAAATGTTAAATTAATATTTCAAATTCATTTTATTCTCTTGATAATTTTCACTTTGCAATTTTTACTAAATATGACTTTGCAATGTCAGTTTTGCAACTACACACCTCAAATCAGCATGGTTATATGTTATCAATTATGTTTCATACTGTTAACTACACACCTCAAATCAGCATGATTCACACGGTTTGTCTATTTATTGTGCAATAATAATTCAAGATTTGAAATTCCTAATAGAAAATGAAATATTCAAAATTAACACGAAGGACAAAAAGTACAGGGTGGCGTAAAAATAACACGTCTTTCAAGTAAGTGCAACTTATAACTTTTTATATGTATACATTGATTATTTAATTATGGAAGAATAAATCGGAAAGATATTATTCTTCTTGTAGTACAGACGTTCAGAGCCAATATTTTCTCAACTCTATTCTCAAGCTTTGCTCTGTTTCTGTTTCAAAGTTCATTTTCTGGGATTTGAGCCTTATGTGGACGGCTGTATATTTCGTTTTCAGAATTAATGCAGTTATGCGAAATGATTCAATCCAACGGACGAGTGTGTTAATATTAGGGATCGCCCATCACTCTCAACTTTGAATTTTCGACGAAAAAGTCACTGAATAGTAACAACGGACGGGGGAACTGAACCATCTGAATCTGGATACTTAAAGGCGGTCTGCAGTATTAGGCCTGCATCGACCTCCCCGACCCAATTACCCATTTTAAAAACTTGCGTCCTTTTTGCGTTGCCCAGTATTATAAATAATAAGATACACGTTACAGTTCATATATCATGATATACCTAAGTGATTAATATATTGTTTGAAGTAAGAGCCAAATTACATGTACATTACATATACTGCCTTTGAACTAATATTGGTACAAGGTGCGTTTCGGGGAAAACAGGTCTTTAAAAAAAAATACAAATATTATATAAATACAAATATTCAAAATATTCTCGTTGCATATTCTCGTCAGTTGGTTGACGAATGAATTTTTGAGCTCGGCCAAAGATATGTTCATCAGGATGGCAGTCGTCGCCTTTTGAATGACTTCAATGTCGGTATAACGCTATCCTTTCATTAGCAAATGAAGTTTTTAGAAGAGGCAGAAGTCACAGGGAGCCAAAGCAGGCGAGTATGGTGAATAATTGATGGTTAAAATGCCATTTTTGGTCAAAAAATCACTGATGAGCGTAGAGCAATGGGACGGCGCATTATCGTGCAACAGGCGCCAGCTGCCTTGTTGACGGTATTGTAGCCGCAAACGTCGAATACACAACAACACATGCTTCATAACACCAATATAACATTGATCGTTTTAGTAGGTGGAACGAACTCATTGTGCACAATTCCCTCCGAATCGTAGAAACAAATCAACATTGTTGGAATTTTGGATTTCTCGAGACGGTTTTTCTGGATCATATTAAAAACACATCGTCTCATCACCACTGTAACAATACTGTACTTGAAGTTTTCGTCCGTTTTCAACTCTTTAATCAAGTGTTTGCAATGTTCGATTCGGGGCAATTTTTGTTCGGCAGTCAATTTGTGTGGAGTAAAGCTTCCGTGTGGAATAAACCTTCCGAAGTCTCAAATGATCGATCACAATGCGATGAATTGAACCTTTGGATATGTTCAATTCCATTTCCATTCGCACTATTTCATCACCTCCTTGGTTACTACAGTCTACAGTCCATTACTACAGACTACAGTCCATTCAGGTCGATTTCTCTCTACTAAGATACGATAAGGAATCTACATGTTTCTCTATATAAAGGGTGTCTCAGAATATTTTTCGTTTTTGATTCTTATCGCATCGAAGATTTTTCTTGATTTTTTATAAAGTCACGCATGATTTCGATGTTACTTTGCGTAACCACGGAATTTTTCCCACCAGGATGTTCGTCGTCCTTGATGTCCTCACGACCGTCTTTGAATCATTTAAAAAAATCCACTCGTTGACTCTGCTACGGGATAAACAATCCTCACCATACATTTGTTTCATTAATTGAAACTTTTCGGTGTTTGTTTCACCAAGTTTAAAACAAAATTTAATATTCGCTCTTTGTTCGATGTTAATTTTTCGACTGACAGTATAAACACACTGAGACTTTAAGCCCAATAACTTGGCTTCTATTTATCCTAATGTCATGAAATTTTGTCAAAACGTCAATGAAGGATGCTCTTTTCCAACGCTTGTCCCTCCTCAAACGATGGTGCCACTAGAAATAGATATTTTTAAAAAGTTCTTTTTTTCGTGAGACGCATCTTGTATTATAGATATATGTGCAAACGTAAATCAGTCAAATTTAATTCAGAACTAAATTCGCCTTTAGACATTCACATTTCAATTATGTGATACAAAAATCAGATTAATTTATAGACAAATATTTGAAATATGTAAGCCATTAATGTTTTTAATGAGACAACTGTTAACAAATATTTATTTGCGTTAATCGAGTTTGATAAATCAATACTCGTGAGTCATGGCTATTAAATAAGGTGACCATATTAAACTTATGACTCTGATTAATTATGCTTTTAGCAGTAGATTAATTTTGTATATCTTTTTTATTTTTATATGTGTATTAGCATATATAAGTAAGCAAAACGACTGTACTTTTTTACTGACAGACATCTTCAGATGTTGAACTCCCGAACTTGAATTGAAGCTTTTTTGCTTTTTTTTAACCAGTTTCATCTATTCATTCCACTTGTTCTATTTTTTTCTCTGCTTTATCAATTTCGTTAAGTTTTCTAGGCTGCCCTGTTTTAGATTTTCGTTCATTGCTCTATCCGTTATAATGTTGTCGCAAATTGTTGGTTTAATTCTCGTCTCCATCGTGCTTATCCTGTGCGAAGTTCTACCCTTGTATCTGCCCTTGTTTCGACAAAAATATATCATTATTGGTCTTATTGATGTTTTGTCGATTCTAATCGTGATTTCTGCTCTCTTGTTTATCCATGCTACGCCCCTTAAAGAGTCCGTTATTCGTGCATCATTCATTACTTTGTCTTGTGCTACATTTTGTACGTTTCCGTTGTTCTGTGATGTTTCCTGCGATTTTCCTTCTAATATGCTCTTATAATTGTTTAACTGAGATAGCCGATACTTGATGGAAATTAAATTTAAATAATATAACTAAGAATTATGTCTACATTTTAAAAAATTGTATAGCAATTGTTTCGACATACACAATAACTTGTTCAGGGGGGAAATATACAATGTTTAATCTCAAAGTTATAGGTACCTATAGAATTAACCCATAGACTAAATAACATTGAATTTGGCATTTTTGGCTGTCAAGTAAGGTAACAGACTTCCGAGAATATTAACAAAAAGGGTATAACTATTTAAAAACCTCATATCTAAGAAAGAAACCAAAAAAAATGGACCGATTACAAATTCCACAGAATACCAATTTTTCAATAGATTTGTCAACCTTACAGATAACATTTTTACCGGTGAAGAATCCAAGTTACTTAATAGAGGTTTCCAATATAATCTTAAACCTAAAAACGACTAACTTAATAAAGAATACCTTGGAGTGGAGTACAAACTAATTCTATCCAATTGATTTTTTCCATCGGGAAAATACCTAGTTACCATCAAAAGGCCTCTATATGAAAAATTAGAGTAACATCAAATCAATGAATATGATATAGCAAATAGTTTTAAAGAAAAAAGCAAATAAAACATCATTGTCACAAGAGCAGATGAGATTAAGTTCATTGTTGCGATATCTACAGGCGATTATATATTAGAAAATAATAATTTTTAAAAATCGGGGACATTTAAACAAATTAAAAAATTCATTTTCACTATTTTTAACGATTACGAAAAATAACAATTAATAATTATGAATCCTCAAGCATCAAAATTATCCAATTAGGCCGGTTGTTTCATTTGTTACGGGTTCTTCAATTAAATTATCAAACAAGTTGATTAATATGATTTTATAATATAAGAATTTAAACCAAAATATAATGTTCTAAGTACCCATATTCTCGTCAATAATAAAAAATATATAAATTTAGCCAGAAAATGCAAACTAATTTTTTATGACGTATAAACTTTATTCTGGGATTACCACCAAATGAAAAAATAAAATTACTTCTTAAAAATTAAGTTAATTTAATAATGAAACAATTAAATTTCTTCATTTATTATTAAAGAGCTACTTTCCGTTAATTTGGATCAGAATTACTTTTAATTTGACAATGCGTTCTACATTTTGAATGACGGTTTAATAATGAGAAACTTTTTAACTCCTTTACTAGCTGACATTTTTATGGCTATCTTAAAAAACAAGATAAATCAACATCAAGTGTTTAAATCAGTAGTTTACTGGTACATATATGGTGCTAGCCAAAAATTTCCTCCCTCTTCCTTTATCTTTTGAACGTTTATACTCAAACTAATGAAATTTCGAATGCGAAAATGACTGGACGTAAACTCCTTTTCTAGTGATAACTGATGACGTAATTATCATAGATGGTGCCATTGTGACCAGTAATTTTCAATGGGATCCTATGGCAAGTGACACCTCGTTTGAAACGTATTTAAACGAGCTATTCAACCATACCAATTTTATTTGGATTCAAAGTAGTTTTGACGCATAAAATAAATAAATACTAAAATTGCAGTTTAGCGTATAATTAATACAGATTCACACATATTCAAAATGTGCTCCACCTACTTCCTGACAGTAAAACATCCTATTGGTAAACTCTTGTCGCACTCGTTCAAATGTTTCAGCAGAAATTGCTCTACACCCTTCAACAATTCATTGTCTTAAAACATCAATACTGTTAGGTGCTGTAGCATATACTTTAGATTTAGGGTATCCCCAAAGAAAAAAAATCCAAAAGTATAAGATCCGGTGATCGAGCCAGCCATTCTATCGGACCTCATCGTCCAATCCATCTACCACGATATTCTTGATCCAAATAATGTCTTACTGCAGCACAATAGTGTGGAGGAGCTCCGTCTTGTTTGGAACGTAATTTCGAAGTTACCAAATTCATCTGGATTGTCTTCCAGAATTTCGATAATTAGTCGCTCAATCGCGGTCTCTAAGATATCTCCAGGTATGCTTTACTGGTTAAGTTGCCATTCTAAAATATAGGTCCAACTATGTGATTTTCCAGAATACCTGCCTAGACATTTACTTTTTCTAGAAAATGTGTATGTTTCTTACTAAACACGTGAGGATTTGTATCACTCCAGTACCTTACATTTTAAGTGTTGACATTTCCATTGAGGTAGAAAGTAATATCGGCACTAAAGCAAACTGTTTTAAAATAATCTGGCGCTTGATCAATTCTAATGGTCATATTTTCACAGAATTGCAGTCTTCGGTCGGGGTCGTCATCTGAAAGTACATGCAAGGATGAAAGGATGATTTTTTTTTTAACACTCGGTGCATCGTCCTTTGACTGACTTCACAGGTAGATGCAACTTGGGCTGTGGAACAAGTAGGATTTACTACTATTTCTGCAAATATGTCAGTTTCTTTGTCATTACAAATTTTTGGTCTGCCAGATCGTTTTGCATCTTTAACACTCCCTGTTGTTTCAAATTTATGAAGAAGCTCCCTCAAATAAGTCCTCGATATAAGGCGATCGGGATACCTCTCATTAAAAAGGCGCTGCGCAGCATCAACATTCTTTCCGCATTCACCAAGCCTTAAGATAGCTGCTATTTTGTTTTCTAAAGTAACTACCATTGTGTTTATTTAGAAACTGAAACGTTTCGTGCAAAAATGTTTCAAAAAATAATTCAAATATTGAAACCATGTAAAAACAAAAAAAGTAAAATAAGTTGGAGAATTACAAAAACGTTAACTTTTTTAATAATTGTCCAGAGGTGGGCTTGAATCTGTATTAATTATACGCTAAACTGAAATTTTAGTATTTATTTATTTTATGCATCAAAACTAGCTTGAACCTAAACAAAATTAGTATGGTTGTATAGGTCTTTTAAATACTTTGCAAACAAGGTATAGCCATAGGATCCCATTGAAAATTATTGGTCACAATGGTACTGTGACATCATCTATGATGATTACTTATCATTAGAAAAGGAGTTTACGTCCAGTCATTTTTACATTCCAAATTTCATTAGTTTAAGTATAACTGTTAAGGTTAGCATCGTATGTGATAGGCAGCTTAAATTAATTTTTAACTTCCATAAATTCTCTACAGAGCAATATTAAATTTACAGTTGAAAAAGAACAATAAAACAATAAAAAGAACAAAATAATAGAATACACTTTTTAGATTTTACAATTACTAGAAAAGACAATAGTAATGAGTTTGTAAATTTTCATAAACCATCTCATACAGATATAGTAATAAATATATAAATAATAATAGTAATAAATCATATCATTCTTATTCACAAAAGTTGGAGGCATTTAATTCATTTATACACAGACTCTTAAACGTCTTAATGTCAGATTATTACAAATAATAATTAATATCATCAAACATATGGTGGTGAACAATGGACATGACCCAAATATAAATGGAGAAATTCATAAACAATCTATAATAAAATATAATTAATATACAAAAATAACCATTGCAAAACACTTTGATATAGAGAAAAAATAACCAAATTAGTTCAAAACAATTATCAAAGACAAACATAAAAATTGCGTTTAAAACAAGTAATATTTGAAAAGTCTTATTAAAAATAATAAAAGTCATACGAATAAACTTTATAAATCAGGATTTTGTTTAATTGAGTGCCGTTGTTGATCAAATATGTTTTCTATGTTCAACTTTTTCTTTTAGGTTCAGCGAACATAGAAATTATATTAAATAACCTAATAATTCCCATTATGCAGCAATTTCATTTCAGATCGTACTTTTAACGGAAATTTGATATAAAGCAAATCGAAAAAACTAAATATCTTAAGCTTGGTCCACATCAATAAAAATTTGCGTTGTGCAGTATGTGTTGTATGTGGTGTGCCTGCGCGGCCATGTAGACTTGCTTAGACACAGCACGCACACGAACCATCTGTTGTCAACCAGATAATTGAAATAAATTGTTCCAGTATATTCAACAGACACGCAAAATTTTATTGGTGTGGATCCAGCTTTAGAGGGTTTAAAAAACTTAATAAAAGAAAAAAATGGTATTCTGCTAATTGACAAGGTAGACTGGAATTGTTCATCCTGATTGAATTTATATTGCTTGTCGAGACATTGAACATGAAATTCCCGAATATTATCATTTCTTGTGTTATCAGGTGATGTACTTTTTTTCTTACTTAACATTTTAACATTGTAGTTTCGTATCTGAAGAACGCCCTGTGTGTTGATATAATTTTTTAAATATAGTGGAAATTCAGATATAAGCCTTAGTTCTTTTATTCTTTTAATTGTTGTCTTTGTTATTTATTAACATAATTATATGTAGTTATATGGATAATTATTTGTAGGTTGTCTTCTTATTTGGCAATTAATACTACTTCATCATCGTAGTTGTTTATATAAACTTGATTATATTGTCCATTGTAAGGTTGTAAAGGAACACATGACACAGTCAACCTCGTATTATTCTAATTAGTTTTATGTTTTGTCAACAATGTCTTTAAGCCGAACCTTGTCAAAAGTCTTGGACATATCCATAAAACACTTATAGGCTGGTTTATTAAATTTTATGAACTTTTTGGTAATTTGTTTCAATCTGAAAGATGCATCAACAGTAAATTGTTGCGTTCTATTATAATGATAGGTAATATGTGAAGATAATAGTGAATATGTGACTCTTTCATTAACCCTTTGAGGCGTAATTTTTTTAAAGCACGATAAAAATATTTTGGTGAAAATAATTAATTAATTTTTATCTATTAAGACTCTAGTTTTTAGTACATTTAATTAAAAAAAATCATGTGCATAATTATGTACAAAATGTTTTAATAGATATAAAAAATATTACATAGGTATTAAAAATACCTCATTAGGAAATTAATACACATTTACGAACATTATTTTCTATGATACATAACAAAATAGATGTGTTTTTTTTTGTTACATTTGACACTTTAGCACCGCTTTCCTTACCACCATCAAGATATGACAGATGATCTGTGGAATCGTATTGTACTCCTGAACATGTCCTGATTTCCTCATTATATTATGGATTTTTGATCTTGACACCTCAGGTGTTACGCTGCTTAGCCTTCCTCTTTAGCCTTTCTATTGGTTTACCAACTTTTATCAAACACTTTGTCAAACATAAACGGAAATCTAGACTCACCTTAGAATTTTTTGGGATCTGTAGTCGATTGCAATCTTGCCTATATTCAAACTAACTGTTGAAAACACCCAAGTCAACTGTATGAAATATTAGGCGAAGTGTCCACTTTTTTGAACGAATATAAATTCTATATAATTTGATCATTTGATCGAGTAAATCAACACTACCAGATTATATTAGGATTATGAAAGTTATGTTTACACCATTTTACATCATCATTTTGAGATATAATATCATTGACGTTTGGCTCATTTTCTGTTGCTGCAAATAACGCCAAAGGCAAATTATCTTCATCGCCCCAATGGAACTCAGGAATTTCAAAACTTTTTGGACCAACTTTGTCTGCTCCTACATGAACAATATCTGGTGCAGGAGTTTGGAAATTATTTTCCTCATCCCGTTGTTCATCGTCGCTCAAATCCAAATTGGATGAATTCTCTAGAAAATCCAGTCAAATAGATGAATGTGCTTCATTTTCTGGATCATATCTAATTTCTAAAATAAAGCAACATTTTTTAGGCTAACAACTGTTATAACAAATTGTGCATAATTATGACGCCTAAAAACACCGCCATTTTATTTCAGGTTGATAAATGATCTTGGCAAAATATACACTTATATGTTTAGTTCAACCCTTTGTTTCCACTATGAAATAATGATATCATTTCCACTATGAAATAATGATATAATTTTACTCATACATGTGTATCGATGACAAGATTTTTTATTGCTTACCCACATGACTGACCTACGACAGCCATCATGGAATTCACCGAAATGTCAAAAAGTGGTAGTGCTCAGATTTATCACAGGATGACGACACTAGCCTAGCATATTACAAGAAAGCATGTGCATTATTATGTACTTTTCATAAAAAAATTTCACTAAATGCTACAGAATTAGTTTTTGATGCAGAAAAAATATATGAAAAATGTGTGCATAATTATGCACATGGGGTTTTAAAGGGTTAATTTTGATTATACATCACATACAAATATAATAATACATATATACTTTTGAGCAACATATATAAATATGTTATTATTTAGTCTAACACTAATAGACTAATCACTACATTAGAATATAGGATTGAAGTATTTTCTTACCTTTCACTGCAAAAAGTACAAATATAAAATGTATGCTTATAGTCACAATAAAGAAGCTCTATTTGTATTCCTGCTGTTTTTATTATATTTCTCTAAATACAACAAGAGATGATTGGTTAAGTTTTGATTGATAAGACGATTGGTTATTTTATATAGAGGTTGGTGAAGAAACGGATGATTATAAAAATTTTAGAACTAACCCAACTAGTTTATTTAATAAGTTATAAATATACCACTTTATAGAAGCAAATACATTATTTTCTAAAGACAACGTCTGAAAAGTGACCTGCGTCTTTGAAAATATTACCAATCTCAACCGCACATTACTTTCTGCACTTTCTACTGGAATTATAGTTATTTCTTGTTTGAATTCTAAGCTTCAGCTTTATAAGGTTTTATGCAGGGCCAGTTTAGGGCTTGCTCTTCGAGTAAGCTTCCAGCTAAAAATCACAAGCTCTTAAATCTAGAACCTCGCTGGCTAAGAAAGATTCCCATATCTGGAGATGACATGATTGAGTTCTTCAGTTTTAATCCTTACATTGCCCTGCCACCGTGTCTTTGGTCCAGCTTTTGGTTGGTGCCTTTTTGTGTGTCCACTTTTGTCGTCTTGCTTCGTTTTGTTTATCCTTGTTGTTGTCTTCTTTGTGTTTGACTCTCTGGCATTCTCGCCACCTGTCCCGCACAGAGTTGCTGAACCCTCACATGTCCACAATATCCAGATATATCTGATTTTTGATTTTACATTTTTGGTGTTGTTAATGGCATCAAAAATTCTTCTGAGTACTTTTTTTCAAATGCTGCAATTATATAGTCTCTTTTCTTTGTAAGGGTTCTGTTCTCAAATTGTACCGTATTATGTTGTTGGGTTTTTATTACTACTGCCTAGAGTTAAGGATCGCCATCCGGGTTAATCTAATAATCTTAACTCTCTATAGCCTCGTGTACTACTGATCTTTGTATGCAGTCGTACGTCTGTCGGAAGTCTATGAACATCTAGAATTAAGGCGTATCAAATTTAATGTGATCAAGAAAAGACCGACGCATTTGCTGAACATCTGATGGAGAAAACCTTTTTCAACCCTTTCCATCAGAAAACTTTTCGGATGACGATAGATCTATTACTCTCCTTCAAGCTCAGGGAAATCGAAAATATGATTATGAAAAACATAAGCTCCTGGGGCCATATTAAAACGACTCCCTGAGCAAGCAGTAACTGCAATAACGCACATATTCAAACCCATATTCAGAACATACTATTTTCCGGGTCAATGGAAAATTGTCATAATTATATTGATTCATAAACCTGGGAAGGCGACTAACGAAGGAATCAGTTTATAGCCCATACTCGCCAAGTTCTTCGAAAAGTTGTTTCTTTAGAGACTATAGTCCAATATGGAAAATAATAATTTGAATCCAGAACACCAGCTTGGATTTCGTGACAAGCATTTCACCGGCGAACAACTGCATCGAGTAGTTGAGATCTTAAGCAAATCATTCGAACAAACAATAGTGTTCAGTTTTCTTTATCCATATCACCCAGGCCTTCGACAACACAGCCTTACAAGAAAAAAAATAAGGTCTAGGATTTTAAAACTGATTTTATTTATATTTGGGGCGCTAAATCTATCTTTTCTCTATTTGTTCTACTTTTGTAGATACATCCACTTATCTATAAATGTTTGTTTTTCAATTCAATGCATTCAGATATGGGTATACACTTACTAAACATCCTTGCTTCTGCCTCTGGGATAGCAGAGACAAAACACAACACTGGGTTAGAAAAGAGTGGTCTAAGAGAGAAAACATGAACGTTGGGGGAAATAATGTCATTAACGACCTCTTAGTTGGACGAGATAAAATCATCTTTTCTCCACTGCATATGAAGCTGGGCTTAATGAAGGAGTTTGTAAAGGCTCTTGATAAGAATAAATCATGCTTTGCATATATAAGGAAAAAATGCCTCATTTGAGTACGGAGAAAATTAAAGCAGGAATATTTGACGGCCCACAAATAAAACAACTCATTAAGGACCCTGCTTTCGAAAATTCGATGAATTAGGCTAAGCGAAAAGCCTGGACTTCATTTGTTGCAGTTGTAGGAAATTTTTTGTGCAAACGCAAATCTGAAAACTATGTTGAATTGGTAAACAAGATGCTTAACACTTGGGTGTTACATGAGCTATACTGTAAATACACTATTAGTCACTTAGACCATATTCCTTGCAGTTTAGGAGACACCAGTGAAAAACAAGGTGAAATATTTTACCAGGATATTAAAATTATGGAGGATCGCTACCAAAGATGGGATACGCACACGATGGCTGATTACTACTGGAGTTTACAAAGGGACCGTTTCAAAATATATTTAAAAATATCACGTTAAAGAAGCTTCTGTAACTAGTTGGTTTCATCCATGACTTTTTCCTCTCTCTTTGTATATAATGATATAATATAATAATAAAAATTCCGTGTTTAGCTTTTTTATTGGATCCATGGATTTAACTTAAAATAACGTAACGTATATTTCACTAAACTGTTATATCTTTCACAGCGCTTTTTCATGATAAAATATAAAGACGAAACAACAAATTTACTTCCGATAAAATCTGGCGATCCTCAGGGCAGTTTTATTAGGCATATTTTGTATTTGTTGTATATTGAACGAAAGCTGCATAAGAAAGTTTTATAAAAAACAAATTGGATTAAAGCTAACATATCCTAACATGACCCTCAAGGGAAAACCAATCCTGAAATTCGACAATGTTAAATGTTCTTGGGAACGCATTTAGATAAATCACTCGATTGAAAACATCACATATGGACCAAAAGATAGCAGATAGGTCTCAAGTTCTCGAAGCTTCAGTGGGGTCCAAATTGTTCTTAGAAAACAAGTGAAGAATATATACAAATTATTCCTCAAACCAGTGTGAAGCTGCAGTATTCAATTGCGGGGTTCGGCATCTCAATAATAATTATTTGTAATTATTTATTTAAACCAATATTATTTGCTTGTTTATTTAAAGGAGATTGTAAATTCATAAGAGTTAAAATAATATAAAAATACTGAAAAACGGTTTTCTTTGCTACATCCTGTACATGTCTGCAAATAAATCAAACATTTGTTCCAGGAAATAAAATGAAAAGTTTATTGCATACATCTCCATGAAAAAATTTCACTGACAACGTAATTGGGTTTTTAAATAAAAAATAATTATCGATTTCTTTACTTTATTTTAAAACTTTATTATAAATAGTACTGATAATCGATGCGATAAACGTTTAAAAAATTGTTTGCAATTGATTATAGGTTAATTAAAAATTATAAAATTTAAAATAAAATCACGTTACTATTAATGCGCCACGATTGGCTGCCATGTTTCTGACGTCATTATGTTAAAGTATTTTCAGTTAAGTACTATCAACGGTTTCGACGTGCGTATATACTCTCAAAATTATTCAAGTTTATTGCAAAAAAAATATTGGTTACTAATTTAATTCAGTAAGGTGTTGTACCTTACAAAGGGTTCATAAAGGCCAATTCTGATAATATACCTGGTGTGAATATTTTTGTCGTCACAGATTTTCTCTTCAAAAATGACATTCGGTTCAATTCAGCTGAAGTTCGAGGTGCCAAAGCATCAATTTGAGTTTTTAAAAAAATATTAATGCAAACGTAAATAAGAAACTAAATAATCCTATTTAAATATTATTAAATTATTTGTAAGATGTTACGCGAAAATTACTGTGACAAGGCTATAGGTTATGTTCAATTTAGCCGCAAAAATTGTATTTGTACCGTGAATGGACGTGTGTGTCCAGAACATAAAGTTCTGAGTAAAGCTTATACAGTTATCTTAATTATTAATGAAAAACTAAGAAAAGTTCAAGACACCCAATGTCATAATCGTGTAACTTCACCAGGCAATAAATACGTCGTGCTACTTGGAACCATTGATTTCGACGTTTAATATCTTGTGACACATTAAAAAACATTTTTTCGGGACTTGTTATTGTAGTATTCGTACAAAATCGTACGAAACAGGCACGATAAATTAATTAGATTTGACATCTATAAATTTATTAATATACTGATGATAATAACAAGAATAAGTTAATTAAAAAGTAAAATAATCGTATCAGCTGTCTGTAATGTTGAGACAAAATAAAAGTTTTGACGTCACACGCGCTCGGATTTTTCGGACGCAATAGGTACTAGGTTTACAAATGTATTTTCAATTTGATATAACTTTTTAATTATAAAGAAAAAATAAAAATAGTTTTGTTATTAAACTTACAAACGATCTTTCCATTTATTATAAAAAAAAATTAATTTCCAATTGTGTTATTACTTTGACCAAAAACATTTCAACCGTTACATTTCAACCGATTCAAAGCATTATTAGGATACAATTCATACGTTATTACTAATTAACGTTTAAAATATTGAACTGTGTTAAATAATTGGTCAATAATGGCACAGTCACTACCATATCAATGTTGCAAATATAGATGTGCGAATGCAAGTATGTGCGTTTGCAACATTTTTGTGATAATGTAAATTAGTTTCGTGATATTAGTTATAATACGGAGATGAGATTGGATTTCTAACTATATAAAAACCGATTTTATTATTGGGAAGTCTAAACATATTTAAAGTTATTTTTAAAGATGATTATAGTTTGTACTTTAAAATAACTAACAGGTTTAATTTTAATTCAAGTTATTTTTAAAATAGTTCTAATTTCCTACGTAAAAGACAAGATTTAAATAATCGACGATTCCATCTCATCATTATTCGCATATTGACATTGCCATTAAGCAAAATAATTTGCTTTGATCTGACGATCGACATATACACTACCGTTCAAAAGTATTTGTCCATCAGAATATCTAAATATTATTGAAATATACATGATATTCTTATAAAAATTTGTATTAAATGGAAATGATAATTGTAAAATGTTATGGAAATCGTTATCTGTTATTTAGTTTGTTTACAGTGCTCGATTTTGTCAGTTTATCTCAAGTGTGTTTTGCGATTTTTACAATGGATAAAAACATCGAACAAAGAATGTGTCTTAATTTTTTGCATTGAAAATGGAATTATGTGTGCCGATTCGCTGAACATGTTGCAGAAGGCTTACGGTGAATCGACTTCATCAAAAACACGTGCATATGAGTGGTACAGTGCATTGAAAAGCGGTCTAGATGTGGTGGAAATTTTTGTCTCTCTCTGGTCGGCCATCAACGTCTTCAACTGAAGTTAATATCGCTAAAGTGAAGGAAATGATGTCTGAAAATCGTCATTTAATGTTGAGAGAGATAGCCGCGAATCTTTCTGTGTCTCACAAATTTAATACGTACTCGTTTTCGCTCGACTAGTGCCGAAAGAACTGAATTTCCTTCAGAAAATCAATTGCGTAAAGGTCAAATTGGTAAAGGAAAATCAGTTGCGTAAGGGTATATATATATATATATATATATATATATATATATATATATATATATATATATATATATATATATATATATATACAACGTTTCGCCAAAATCTCATTTGGCATTTTCAAGTTTTGTCCGCTTCGAATGAAAAGTCCAAGTAATCAGTTGGACTATGAAACGTCGCGACTCTTCACAGAATGGGCGAATCGACACTCGGAATAATTTAGAAACATTATCTACCATCCGGTCTGCTCCTGTCCAGCTACGGTTCAGCTACCGGTCAGCTCATCTGCTGGTGTTGATATTGGAATGATGGGAAAAGTTTGACGGAAATCACCGCCGAGCAGTATCACAACTCCACCCATTGGACGTTGATCGTTTCGGAAATCTTGTAGAGTACGATCAAGTGCCTCAAGTCGTTTTTATGAGCCATGCTACATTCATCCCAAATAATGAGTTGGCATATTTTCAATACAGTTGCCATTCCAGATGATTTTCCAATGTTGCAAAGAGGATGTGCAGCTACAATCAAATTTAGTGGCAGCTTGTCGAATGCGCCGTGCGTCCTCCATCGAGCAGCGTTGTTGCAATCCCCGATGATACCATAGCCAGAGCAATCTCATGCTTCATTCGTATTTCTGCGAGTATCAAGTTCAGTAGAAATGTTTTTCCTGTGCCTCCTGGAGCACCAAGAAAAAGAAGTCCGCCATTTCCGTACCGTGCATGCTCCATAATTGAGTCGTACGCGAGTCATTGATCGTTTGTTAAGAACCTTTTTTGATTCTCAACATAAACTCGCATCGACGTCGTACTGTTTTCTCACAATACTTCTCTGTTGACAATATCGTTTCTGTTACGTTTCGGTGAAAATAGCCACAGAAAAAGTGAGAGAAGGAAAAAGAAGAAACCTTATCGATGGGAGTTTATATAAAATGAGAAAAAATTCGGAGAGTTTGGACTGGGACTCGAACCCAGAGCTTTCCAATTTTCCTTAGTTTTATCTATATCCAATGAGCCACATTGTCTATCGTATGGTAGTATTTTTAAATTTAAATACTGTAAGCAGAGAAAGATATAGTTAAGTTGTACAAGTTGATGCACTACAGTACCATCTAGTGGCGAGGTACAACAAAGCGAATAGGGCGAAAATATTCACTGTATTCAAATACCTATGTATACCAATTTTCATAGCGAAAACCTTTTCCATGAAAAAAAAATACTTAGATTTGCCAGTGTGTGTCTATATATATATATATATATATATATATATATATATATATATATATATATATATATATATATATATATATATATATATATATATGTATATATATATATATATATATATATATATATATATATATATATATATATATATATATATATATATATATATATATATAGACACACACACACATATACATAGATACATACAACATATACATGTATAGTTTTGATTGATTGCGCGGTTGGCTCTTGGTGAAACATAGTAACAATGATAATAATTAAAACACTTGGTATTTGTTTCACAATATATTCAAGATATTCTCTAACATGTTTCGGCCTCGCGACCATTCTCAAAGAGAGTTATGTATAAACTTTTTTGAGTTTATACATAACTCTCTTTGAGAATGGTCGCGAGGTCGAAACATGTTAGAGAATATCTTGAATATATTGTGAAACAAATACCAAGTGTTTTAATTATTATCATATACATGTATGATTGTGCGTGTTGTTTAACGGATGCAAAAACATGTATTTGGTTTTTTTCTGGGAGTACATCCGGTTGTCGAATTGGTCCCTGTCGGGAACTTGCAGATGTTTAGCCAAAATCTCATTTGGCATCTTCGGTCCTTACTGTCGCGAGGTTCGTGACTTTCTGTTCCTCTTCCCGTAAGTTCCCAACAGGTACCAATACGACAACCCGATGTACTATATATATATATATATATATATATATATATATATATATATATATATATATATATATATATATATATATATATATATATATATATATACATATATATTAAGATAAATTATTTTCAATTATTACCATAATAATTAAAACGAAATATTTCATAGAAATCATTCACCTTTTGGTAATGATATATTAGTTTACCCCTACCGATAGTAATTACCATAAATGATTTAAATATTTGTTTTATTTTTGTCAACATTTCATGCTGAATAATTTTTACATTCAGATTAATTTTCTTGCAGATATTATTCAGAGAGCGACATAGAAATCGATCTAAATTCCAGGAAAATCATGACAAACAAAAGGTAAAAATTTCACTCCTACTTTCACAACACATTTATATTAACACCTTTTTGATCATTAATAATATATTGTTATGGTCCATAGCGCAACCTTTCATCGGTTGTGGCTACCCCGACGCTCCATATTACAGATTTCTACTTATACATTGCGGTATGAATTATAGATGGCGTCTCCGTACTAATTTAACCAGTAAAAATTAAATAAACGTGCTTTATTAATATTTTTAACAGTTTTATTAAAAATATCATTAATTGTCCTCTCCTGAAAATATTGAGCAGAATCATTGAATATGTTATGGTTTTAGGTTCAATATTTATAATCGGGACATAATAGTAAACAAAGAAAACTAATTTAAATAAAATAAATTAATTTCACTTAAAACTATTGTTGCAAAATTGAATGTTGAAATGCTAAGATTTCGTGATAATGCAGCGGTTTTAGATTATTAATTATAAGAAGAAAAAACATTTCCGCCATAAAAACCCGATATTGTTGAAAAGTTTCACTATCGGAAAAGGATCGGATTTAAGTTAATTTTAATCTGTTCTTTGAAAAAATCTTTATTAAAGACGAATCAACTGAGAATATGAATACGATTTTAATAATTAATTTGATTTGCAAAATTGAACAAATCATGATTTATTATTAGATTTCCTTTTACGTTAACTTAAGAGATCATGGTGATCATATGCGCGGAGATACCCTTTTAACCAGCGCAAAAGCCAGTTTACATTTCCGAAGAAGGTTATACTATCTCTTTGGTGGGACTGGAAGGGAATTGTTTATTCCCTTCCCATTTCCTCCAGAAATTCCTCCAGTCCCAGTTGTTACCAGAAAACCAGGTTATTAATCCTTTGTAAAATACTGCTCACAACTACGTAAATTAACCCTTTGAGACCTCATGTGCATAATTATGTACACATTTTTCATATTTTTTTTTGAGCTTCAAAAACTAATTCTGTAGCATTTAGATGAAAAGTACATAATAATGCATACGTTTTCATGTAACATACTAGACTAGGGTCGTCATCCTGTGATAAATGTGAAAACTACCACTTTTTGACATTTCGGTGATGACTAGCATACGAGGTAAGAAATATGAAATCGTGTGTCATCGATACACATTTATGAATGAAATATATACATATATATATATATATATATATATATATATATATATATATATATATATATATATACATATATATATAAATATATATATATATATATATATATATATATATATATATATATATATATATATATATATATATATATATATATATATATATAAATATATATATATATATATATATATATATATATATATATATATATATATATATATATATATATATATATATATATATATATATATATATATTAATTAGGGGACGAATTATTGGGGAATAATGGCTCCGAGGGAAGTGCGGAGCGCCGAGCTCAGTTGGGTCTGAATTTGACCCAACAGTTGAGCTACTAGTTGCTCCACAAGGTTGGAGATAATGTCACCTTGTAGAGCGGGGTTGCTAGACGGCTTCCTGAAGGTTGGTTTTTCAGAAACAGGAGACTCAGATGATGGTTTTTTAAGAGGAGGAAAATACTCTTTCACCTGCATCGAGCTCCGTTTCTTTTTCCTCTGCTTCTTCTTTGGGACTACCTCTTGGCAGTCCCCGGATTCGGGGGCCGAAGAATGGCCCCCTTCATCCATTGTGTCCATCGCGTCGTCGTCCGAATCTAGGTTCGTTTCCGGCACCTTTTCCTCACTCTTTCTTTTCTTTTTACCCTCTGGTGCTTTGATAAAAGCGCCAGAGGTTTTCTTTTTCTCCAGCCTCTTTTGCAGTCTCTATTCTGGTTCTCTCTATTCAGGGTCTTCAAGTCACCGATGAGGTCTATCATCTTTTTCCGGAGGTCGTCGTTCTCGTCGGCCGCCATCTGGTTCATTTCTAGCGCATACCGGTACTGATTCTCGAGATCAGTAATGCGCTTATCTTTATCATCGAGCGCGCATTTCAAGGCTTTATAGGCCTCTTCGGTGATGGCAAACTCCTGTGGGTTCACCATCACTATTACCCTCCCGTACTACTATAGCCCGACCACGTGTCGCGGAGCGCGCTAGAAGAGATGTTAACTCTCCAACGTCTTTTTTTTTGGAAGCTGTGGAAACCGTCTCGTAATATTTATATTCTTCTGGGTCGCAGATTGTGGTGATGCGTACATCGTATTGGTTCTGGAGCCAACACCAGAACCAATAAGAAGTACGCATCACAACAATCTGCGACCCAGAAGAATATAAATATTACGAGACGGTTTCCACAGCGTTCAGTCTCCTGACATGCATTGAGAATGTCAAGTGTGATTTTGGCGAAACGTCTGCACGTTCCCAACAAACGGGACACAAATGATCGGATGTACTCCCGGACTAAAAGTCTAATGTATTCTTCCATCCACGAAACACTACGAACTAACTAACTAATATATACTATATATATATATATATATATATATATATATATATATATATATATATATATATATATATATATATATATATATATATATATGTATATATATATATATATATATATATATATATATATATATATATATATATATATATATATATATAATATTATCATTCTCATTACCTTTGTGTCATTCTTTCAAATCAAAAAGCTGGAAACCTTAAACCGATGCTTCCCGCGCGACGTTGGAGTTCGACTCGGAGCCTGGGGATAAATTTCATGATAACCCAGTATTCCGTTAGCATTAAGACAAAAAATTGTGGCAGGTTTGGAACAATATTATAATTTTTGATGAATGATCTTCGCCACTGCGTCGTGCCTTTCTTTATATTCTGTTGCTGCAAATGCTTCACATCCCCCTGTTATATGTTGGATTGTCTCGGAGACCCAGCACCCATATCTACATCGATCATTCACCACACTTCCGTTCCGAACTATGTACTTGAGGTAATTTCTGGCACGTATAACATGGCTGGCCATGGTGTGACTGGGTTGGCTAAAATGGCGGTGTTTTTTAGGCGGCATAATTATGCACAATTGGTTACAACAGTTATTTGCCTAGAACAATGCTGCTGTTTGTATGTTATGGTCATAATCCTGCATAGTTGCTCCAAATAGTACCTGTTTGTTATATTTTAGAAATTAGATATTATCCAGAAAATGAAGCACATGCAGCTATTTTACTGGATTTTCTAGAGAATTCATCAATTTGAATTTGAGCGACGATGAACGAGGGGAAGAGGAAAATGATTTCTAAACTCATTCATCAGATACTGTTCGTGTAGGAGCCGAGAATGTTTTGAAATTCCTAAGTCCCAATGGGACTATGAAGATAATTTGCCTTTGGCGTTATTTGCAGGAACAATGAATGAGTCAAACTTCAATGCTATTATATCTCAAAAGGATGATATAAAATGGTGTAAATGTAATTTTCATAATCCTGATATAGTCTGGAATGAATTAGACCGAAGCAATGATGAGTCCGAAGTAGTAAGCCCGTTAGAATATTTTCAAAAATATATAAATGATGCTGAGTTTGATGATTATATGCCCATAAAAAAAAACGTTTATTTCAAACCAATTAATTTACTCGAACTAAAAAGTCTCTTTGGATTGCACATTACTGTTGTCTGCCTAGCACTTCCAAAAGTTCAGCTGGATAAGGCCTTATACATAAATTGCAATGAAAAATTGTACAAGATACGGCCTTCTTTATGATGGCATTAGAAATCGTTGCGCAGAGTTAGATTTTGATTTGGAAAATGTATGCATTGACGAGCAAATCGTGCCGTTCAAGGGAAATTTATCAATCAAACAATACACAAAAGGTAAATCAACCTCCTGGGGTGTAAAAATATTGGCATTGATTTACCAAGGGGCTTCTACTAGTTGGACGTAGATAATCTAAAAACATTTGGCCTTGGAGCATCAGTGGTCATTCATCTTTCAGAAGGAATACAAAAAGAAGGCCACAAATTGTATTTTGACAATTGTTTTATAAGTCCTAAAGCATAAAAAATATATGCTGCTGGAACAGTAAAAGTGAATAGATTTAGCGGGCCTCCACTATTGGATAACAAACAGTTGAAACAAAGAGATAGGGGATCCCATGATGAATTGACAACCGAAAATAGAGATATTGCATTCGTAAAATGGATGGATAATCGTACAGTAGTACTCGCTTCAAATTTTGTGGGTGTTGGAGATTAATAATTGGTTTCTAGGTGGGATAAGACCTAGAAGAAGTACATGGATGTTACAAGGCCTGAAATTGTAAAATTATATAATCACTCAAAGGGTGGCGTTGATTTACTCGATCAAACGATCGGATTATATAGAACTTATTATTCGTTCTAGAAAGTGGACACTATGCCTAGTATTATATTTCATGCAGTTGACTTGGGTGTTGCCAACAGTGGGTTTGGATATAGGCGAGATTGCAATCGACTACAGATCCCAAAAAATCTCAGATGAATGGATGGTAGTCGGAGGGCGCAAAGTAGGGTTTGTACGGTTGATGGATCAAAAAGTCGTAAAAGTTTGTGTCGGATGGCCGAAGACACGTGTAATCTAACATTGTCGTGATGGAATACAATGCCCTTTCTGTTGGCTAATTTAGATC
Organism: Cosmopolites sordidus; assembly: GCA_031761425.1. Classification (NCBI taxonomy): domain Eukaryota; kingdom Metazoa; phylum Arthropoda; class Insecta; order Coleoptera; family Curculionidae; genus Cosmopolites; species Cosmopolites sordidus. The sequence goes on from JARFXV010000801.1 coordinate 1,416,420, forward strand.
GATTCCGGTCAATTGCTTGCTTTAATTCGCTTACTTGTGGACAATATTTCTTCGAATTATTATCTGATTTCAGGAATCAGCTAATAATAACCTATTCCCTTAGAGTCTTGCAAAATGCATACCATAATCTTCTTCGGATGTAAATTGGCCTTTGCGCTGGTAGAAGGACATTTTCGCGCTTACAGCATGATCTCTTAGGCCTTAACATTATTATACACAATTCATTGTTCATTAATTGTAACCATCCACTTTAAAAGTGGATCGATTTCGTTGTGCTTCAATAGAGAGTCGCAAGCAGCAATTCGGTCTATCAAATTTTTCTCAGTTAATTCATGCGGTACTTATTCATTCATCTTCATAACCATTCCAAGTTGATGTAATCTTCTAGAATTTTCCGATTTCTTGAGTTGGTTCCAATGTCAATCATTTTCAATTAGCGCCAATATTTCGGTGCCATCAGCCTCAGCCGGTAGTTCAGAAATATATATATATATATATATATATATATATATATATATATATATATATATATATATATATATATATATATATATATATATATATATATGTTATATATGTTATTTTACATTTGCGAAGCCTTTTCGGAAATAAAAAAGCATATGTCGAAGATGCTACTTATTTTCAAAATTTACAAAACACAACTAATTAACACAGTTTTTTCCCAAGTAGGGTAAGGTTGCTTAAGTCATACCACGGGCTAAGTCGTATCGCGGTATTATCTCGTTTAAAGTTTGTAAAAAAACACCATCTAGCGCCATAAGCCTGAACTATTTAGTATTAGTACGAGTAAACGAAAACAAATGGGTGGCTGGCCGTCTTCGTGAGACAACACAAAATTATAATTTTTTTTTTTCACAGTTTTCATTAAAATTTTTGGCTCATTTGTAAGCTTTTTACACTCAAACGGTAGATTTTTTTTAGGTTATGTCAGTGGTTTCGGTTTGAAGACCTTGTCGTTTAAGTCATACCTGTAGATAATTCCTTAATCGTACCGGTAGGATTTAGGTATTTACTTGCTTACTAATTATTTTTTTATTAGCTGATGAATATGGCTGATGAATACTTGGAAGCAGGTGGATATGGACGAAGCTTTATTGAGACATTGGAATGGTGAAATTGGATATAATGAAGCATGTAGTAGGTACAATATACCGAAGCCTACACTGCGATGATATTTGAAAGGTTTGAATAAAACAATAAAATTTGGTAGTCTTAACGATATGTCATCAAGCATGGAAGGGGAATTAGCACAGCATTTGATAAATTTCGAGTTCAGTTTCTTTGGATTCACTACTATTGAATTTAGGAAGCTTGCTTTCGAGCTTGCTGAAAAATTTCAATTACCTCATCGCTTTAATAAGGAGAAGAAAATAGCCGGCAAAAAATGGTATTACAGGTTTATGAAAGGCCATCCTATTTTGTCCTTGCGTGTTCCAAAATCAACATCGATGGCTAAAGGGTTCAATAAAGAAAGTGTTAATGATTTTTTTAATAAATATGAAGAAATACTGCATTATCCACCGTTTACAAACCTTTTAAATGCAATCACAAGCGGATAAAGGAGTCTAACAACGACATACATATGTGCGATGAATGCAGCATCTCTTATTCATCAAATCAAGAACTTGTTGATGTAACTGGAAAAACCACACTATTAGGCATCACATTGTCACTCGCTAGAGATACATCGCCACCCATAGTTGTAACTCCAACAATTGTTGCGCCACCAATCGTAGTATCGCCACCAATAGTTCAATTGCCACCAATAGTTGCAACGCCATCAAAATTAACAACACCACTCGTAGTACCTAGAGATGCAACACCACCACACACCATTCAAACATATCGTATCAACATATCATTGGACCTTCAACAATATCACAAGGTAATAGTACAGCAGCAGTTGAACTAACATTAATCAAATAATAAAGTCTTCCTTGAACACTTTATCTCCTATCCCTTGCGTATCAACAGTTATTAAAAAAAATGAAGAAAGGTACTAAGCCAACAATGGAATTAACTTCAAGTCTCTACAAAAATGAAGTAGAAGCCAAGGAAAATATAAATAAGAGGAAAAAGGCTGTACTGGATTTAAAAAAAGTTAAAATAGAAAAAGGAATAAAGAAAGCTATAAAAAGAAGGAAGACCGATGAAACATGTTAGAAGAATAAAAAAACAAAAACTTGAACTTGAATTAACAATAGATAGAAACAGTAAGATCGCGAAGAAAACACGATCCAATGTATGAAATGTAAAAGTTGGGTACATGACCTATGTGCTGACGCGGAAAGTAAGATGAAGAAATATATTTGTGGTATCTGTGTTCAATCTCAATAATTTTTGTAGGTGTAATTTTGTTTCTTAAGAAATTATAATTTTGGTTTTCTATGTGATTTTTTATGTGTTTTTGACTGTGATGATTCCAAAAGAATATAGATTGTAAGTTGCTCTTAGACTAAGTAGTTTGTAGTTTTTATTTTTTAATATTATCTTTTGTTGTTAAGTATATTTCTATATACTTTATGATGTCTTTACTGAAGTCTTATTCTAAGTGTGACTTAGGCTATAGGTGGTACGAATTAGGTGACCAGGCGCCTTAATCGTACCGAAAGTACTTTTTTGAAAAGCGTTAAAACACCTCTTTTGATAAAAGATTTTTGGGTTTTTATGGTCATTAAAATGATAATAAAAATTCAGTAGATGCAAAAGATTTTGTTTCATTTAAATTGTACTAAACATTACAGTACTATTTCCTTAGGGGGTACGACTTAAACAACCTTACCCTACTCGCTAAAATTCGTCCTGACAAACATTAAAACTTTACACTTGTGAAATAGGTAACAATTCGGTTTTGCGATGTAATGTGTTATCTAACGCCAAAAACGGAGTGAACTTTTGTCTTAACCCAATAGAATTTATGAGTTTCCGCAGGGCAATGTTTTACGGGGTCAACATATACTTAGCTCTACAGATAATTCGGAAACTAGTCATCACAGAAATGTTCTCATATCTGGAGTTGACATGACTGGGAAACAATTGCCAATCAGCGTTGTAATTCCGCTTTACCACTGAAATCAAACCTAGTTAATTGTCATATCAAAAACGTGGTGCATCGGTAAGATTAAAATTGTTTTCCTACGAGATTTTCTGGACCACTTACGGCACGTAGAATCATCAGCGGCACTCTCGCTATACATAGCATATATCAAAAATATCAAAAATGTAATATTGCATTTTCATTAGCATTCCCAAAAATGTGAGGACCAACAATAACGAAAGAAAATTTTACCTTCCATACTCTGCTCTTTGTACTGTGTAACGGCTTCTCGTGTAGTTGGCGAAAATTTTCGTTAAACCAATGTCAAACATTACATTTAATTGATTTACAAAACTCTGAAAGGTGAAAGTATGCTTTCTCGGATAGAAATGATTTGTGAATAAAGTTTTCGTTCTAACATACCCGGTTAGCGTGAGCTTGACTTTTCAGTGCATAATACTATCTTAATTTTGTATGGGTGGAACGTCAAAACTTGATGCAAAATATCTTATATCCCTGCTATATATCCCAAAATGTTCAATGAAGCTTCATGACGACGAGCAGTACACCGTAAATTGCATCAAACAGCGGTTCTGACTATGTTTACTCTACCTACAGCTTTTTTTTCAAAATATAACCGGTTTTTTCAACAATTTGAACCCCCGTATGATAGAATTACCAGGTCCTGGATCGGATCATTATGTTGAGTATTGAATTGGCAACGAAATAGTTGTTTGTAACGAGTTGACGAGTTGTTTTGTAATATATCTCAACGGCGAATGCACGCTATAAATCATTGCATTAATTCATTAATGTTATGATGATGCAAATACAATTAAGGTAGTATGTACACTCAGTGTCAAAGTCTCACTGTTCTTTTTTAGTGTTTTAGATTTGTTTCAATTGGATGATTTTTTTTTTAGTGCGTCCGAACTTTAGAAACAAATAAAACAACAACCAAATTAGATGCATTGAAACTATTTATTTTATGTAAAATAACATTCAATGGCATTAATGTCTGAAAACAATTTCGGACAAATGTCCGCCGCGGCTACTTCTGGTAAAGCGCATTCTGTCAATCCAATTTCTGATCACTTTTTGGAGCAACTGTGGTCCTATGCCAGCAATAATCGGAGTTATATTGACTTCCAAGACGTCAATAGTTGCTGGTTTATCGGCATATACCAAATATTTGACATAATCCCGAAGAAAATAATCTAAAGGCGTTAAATCACATAACCTTGGTGGCCTATTAACGGGTTCCTCGAAATAATTTTCTCACCAAAATGTCCCCTTGATAAATCAATTGTTCCGTTGACTGTATGACATGTGGAACTGTCCTGTTGGAACTACATATCTTTCAAATTCGGAATTAAATAATCGACGTAGTCGAATAACAAAGCCCAACTTTCTGCGCATTGCAACAAATTGATAAATGTGGATCTTCATCAACACTACCAATAACAGCGGCGATTTTTTCTCCGGAACCCACAGTTTTTTTGTCTTGTTTTTGTTTTAATATCGAGTAGTGTGAAATGCGCTCAGAATTTGTCGATAATTTGGTAAATACATCACAAAGTTCCAATTCACCTAGTGCTCTATAAGTTTGGCGCACAGAATACTGATTTTGATAAAAAAATTCGACAATTTGCAAGCGTTGGTCTCATGTTAAACATTTTATGAGGCTTTACCAGACTATTGAGATACAGATTTACAGACTTACGCGCAAACTCACAGTTCATTTAACAGCGCCCCTATCGGAAGTTCGGACACACTAAAAATCACTCATTTAAAATTTTGGAAAAATGAAAAAGTTTAATTGAACTTGATAAGAATATAAAACAATTATTAGTAAATATTTACTTGTTTTGTGCGTCAAAATGTTAGGAACACTTGTTTATATAGCTCATAGAATATAAACGTTGCACATCGTTAAGCACGTGATCAACATTTTGATTGCCTTGTTGACAGATTGCGATCAAACATCTTAACCTTACATACCTTACTTTAGCGAATCATTTTTATAATTTAAACTTTAATAACAATTAAAAAAAATCAACTCTAGATTAAATGCATATTACAAAATAACTAACAAAATTATAATAAATGTTGAAAGTCTTGCAAGTGTCGTCGATTTTAGTACCTCTAGATAGCACATGTAACATGTTTCGTAAACATGCAAAAACCATCGACAAATTTTTTTAATATTTGAATGGTTATTAAAATAAAAATATTATGTAATTACTAATGAGATTTATTGATATGTAATATACAAGCACTAAACAGAAAAGACAATGAAATATCAGCATGCACTTATTTTCATTAATCAGAATTGAAAAGTACTGTCTGGAATCGCTGCTATCATCTGCAGTATTTATAATTAACGGAATAACTTCTTATTGTGTGCTATTCTGTATGCTTGATCGTATTCTTCCATATCTCAGGAGTAACAGTATGAAATCCCTCATGCCACATGTTTATACAGTCTTGATGTGTATTACTATTTCTACCCATGGGTTTATTATAGTAGTTTTTTACAATTCCCCATATAAGTTCAATTGGATTGAAAATGCAGTGGTATGGGGGAAAAGATAAAACTTTGTGCCCATATTGTTTTGCTAAGTTGCCTACTATATACATTCGTGATGGTTTATTTTTGAAAAGTGTCTACTTCGGAAATATATCAAAATAATAAATTTGGTTGTGGTACGTACTCTGCTACAATTCTTAATAGTTCAGTTTGAAGCATTTCGTTTGAAAATGCTATATTATTATTAGTTAACCAATCTTGAATGGCAGCGTTAATCCATGAGCTGTTTGGTATCTTGTTTAATAATATGCTACTATACGGAGCATTATCCATAAAAATTAAAGATCGCTCACTTAAGTTTTTAATAATTGGTTTTCAAACAATTTCAAGAAATTTTCCTGATTTATTTCACCAGTCTAATCAGTAAGCCCATTTTTTGACTAAAATATGGTCTCGGCACCCTCAATAAACCCATCTTTACTGCCAGGATGAAGTATAATTTATCCAAAATAAAAATTTTCAATCAAAACTTCATATTTTTTGATATTTGTATAACTTATTTTTTACCATCAACTTTGGTAGTTTTTACACTCCTTTATTATTATCTTACCATGAATTACTTACAGTACCATTTTGAAAAATCCAGGTTTCATCTAAGAAGACAAATTTGTACAAGACTTTTTTTCCTTCATATAACCTCTCAAAAAGTCTATACGTTTTAGAGCAACATTGGAAAATTCCATAAGCCCTCGTCTTGGATCGTCTTTTTCTATTTAAAACCTACTTCTTTTAATACGTTGCACAATGATATACGGCATCTGTCAAACAATTGTTTCTCTTTTAATTGCCCATGTAAGGAATTCAAAGTTACGTGCTGTCCTGAAAATGAAAATCAAACTGCGAGTGTCTATGTATAAACCACATATGGGTTTAAGAACAGTATTTTCTGCAATTCTTAGGTTACGAATATTTACTGTGTTCATATATGATATAAGTGGTGTCACAAATAGAACTTGTATCCAAAGCTGCAGTATTGGTAACCAGTGGCGGGTCGTGGGTGTTTAAAGTGGGAAGGCTTAGAAGAAGGCTGCTGAAGATTTTTTTTTTTGCTTTCCCCTTCCTCCTTTTTACTTTTCATGCTACTGAAACCCTATACAGGAGGTGAACCAGGAAAACATTAAAATTTTGTATTGTTACTACTTACAAGGACATTGGAGGATGGGTTGTTGCAAGTTGCTCAGATAAAGGAATGAATAAGTAGGTACTTCCCGTTTTCCGAAGAATAAACCGTTTAAACAGTTTATTGTAACTGCAAATCAATAGAGAAAATTCGAAAAAGTTCGACAAAAAAAAATCGTCATTATTAACTGTTTTAAATCAGACACCTTCATGTTTGCAATTAAAAGTTGATTATATTTAATTAAAAAGTACTACTCAGTGTGTACACACGTAGCAAATCCCAAATCAAAACAAGTATTCGCGATGCTATCGAAATACGGTCGCAGGGAATCTGCGATCGACAGACGTTCTTCTACATTTGGAGATTATAATTTTTAATAAGATCCTAAAATTATTTAAAGGAAAGAAAATGAACGGAAATAAAATATGGTGGTTTGCTCTGAAAAATTGTTTACTGTGATAAATGTTGGAGGGTCGGCGCCCCAACGCCCTCCCTCACGAGCCGCCACTGTTGTTAACACTTTTGGTAAAACTATACTTTCTAAGCGATTTTAAAACTTCATTGTTTTTCAGTTTTTGTGAAATATTACTGACAGCAGACATACTCAACCATAAGGCTGCTGCAACACGCTAAAAAAAGTATTCTAGTTTCAATAAAATATATGACTTAAACTAAACATATCCATCCAATTATTACCAATTAACTTAACATACCTCTCTTACAGCCGCAAAGGGTAACAATATACAATTGTCTCGTTCTTGTTCAAAATAGTGTGTTAGAGATGCTGCAAACTCTTGATAACGAATATTTAAATGATTTGACATTTTACAAGCGCGACTCTGACAATTATAACACTGTGGTAGATCTCAAATGAACTGTTGTAAAAAACTGTAGGGTAAAAAATGAAAGTAAACCTTCAGATACAAATGGAATAACCTGCAAACATGTCAATAAATATCAAAAAAAAAAAAAAAATTGAATAAAAATTATTGTTCAAGTGTATCTAATATTTTTACGTTACTATAAAATGATTGAACAATACTATGTTACATCTGCATTTGTATGTCTATCTAATATCTGGAAGGTATGTCTATCTAATCTTTTCGATGATTAAAGTATGAACAGAACTTAATCAAATATTAGTTTTTTTCTTAAGAGGTTACTCTGTTGTTTTTTTTAATGGTATTTAAAACAGTTAAAATAACATCATAATTACCTATCAATTTAAAATAACATTTAGAGGATAAACGTAATCAAATCTTTTAATAGCGTTTTGAATTGTTTGGATTTCTCAATATTCAGACAGTTACAGCTTTAAAAGTACTTACAAATGAGACTAACGATCGACAATTTGGTATCGATTTTTGTTGTAGCACATTTTACTTAAATTTAAATGCATTTTTTTTAAACGGGAGAATGTCTATTTTTTGTGTTTATACAGGATCTCTAACGACGTCCAACTCTTGTCCTGGGATTTGCTCTAACCAGCCAAATGTTGACAACTTAAAGTTTCTATCGATTTAAATTTATGTCGATACTGTCGCCCTTCCGTTCAATTTACTAAGAGTTATCCGGAGGTCACCATTGACGTCAATCAGCTGGTCACGTGGTACCGTGGGCTCTTCGTTACTATTACAACCGCAAAATAAAATGCCACCAAGTGGGCATGAAAACAATTTATAGGGTGGAGCAAGTTCCTCAACATATAACGTTCATCAAATGAATTGTACGTCTATTGTTATTAAAATTGAAATTAATACGAAAAAAATCCAAATATTAAATATTGTTCATTCATTATTATGGTAATGTTTTTTAGTTTACTGTTTCCAATGCTTTAATAAGAATACTAATTTTTTAATTCATATTTTCATTATCATGCACTATGTTCTAATACTTTGTATGATTCTGCGAAGTAATTTTTTTTATTATTCAGAGTGTATCCACTGAAATCCGGACACACTGTCACTTTGTAAACATGTTGTAATATAAAAAGGTTTTAGGGTTAGAGACGCATCAGCAACTACAAGGCTATTTAGCGACTGGACCTGCAGCTTAAAGTGGGCTCCGAACCACGGTCATCAGTCACCGGCAACCCCGGTGAGCATCCCTCCTCAGGCTAGCAACCCTTGATTTGTGCCTACCCATAACTCTATCGAGAAGCCTACCGACTGGCGAGTGATCAACATAAAAGACCTCTCAGAAGGCATCTGGCCTTACCCAGTCTTTAACTGGAGTGACTGAGGGGGTAATTCGTTGTCCGATTTTACACTCTTGCCTAGAAACCATCAACAATAGACAATTTTTTTTTGAAAGGGATATCGAAAATATTATTTGTGATGAAAAAAAAAATATTGCGGAAGTTAGAGCCCTTAATACTTATATTAAGAAGTGTATCATCACAACTTTCGGTTTTTTAATAGCAATCGCATCTTTCGTCCAAAACTCCTAAACCATCAATTTGAAAAATTTGAGCAATACATATTCTTGAAGGGAATTGAATTCTATACAAAAAAGGTCTCATTAAAAATTTACTTCAAACAAGCCATTTCCATGTAATCGTGCCTTGAACATTATACTCTTAGAGTTAGTTAAATACAGTAAAATGAATTTTAGATAAACAACTCTTTAAGCAAAATCAAATTTAAATAAATTACGAATTTTGAAAAAATTTAGTGATTGTACTTAAAAAAAAAGTATTTTCAATATCAAGCCTTAAATTTCTTAATAAGGTCAAAAAAATGAGGTCTAACGCAAAAAAGCGATAAATTACTTTTAAATTCAACTTTAACCTTGAATAACTTTGGGAGGAGTGAATTTAATGAAAAATGTTAAGATACCTTTTTAGTAGCGCACTCAATTTTCTTTAAGAATATGTGTTGTATTTTTTAGAATATTGATTCGTTCATTAATTACAAAATTTCAAATTTGAAAAGTAAAATTGTACAAACAGATCAATGTTCAAAGCACGATTACATGGAAACGGCTTGTAAATTTATAATGAGACCTTTTTTGTATAGAATTCAATTCCCTTCAAGAATATGTATTGTTCAAATTTTTCAAATTAATGGTTTAGGAGTTTTGGACGAAAGATGCGATTGTTATTAAAAAACCGAAAGTCGCAATGATACACTTCTTAATGTAATTATCAAGGGCTTTAACTTTCACAATATTTTTTTTGTCATCACAAATAATATTTTCGGTATTCCTTAAAAAAAAAATCGATTTTTTTGTCCCATTCTAATTAACAATGTGTGTGTGTGTGTAAGTATATATATATATATATATATATATATATATATATATATATATATATATATATATATATATATATATATATATATATGTGTATGGGATAGCCAACAATACAAACAACCATCCGAGCGCAGAAATCGAACCAACTACCGCGCCAACTGCTGTTTCGGCGCAGCGGCGACAACCCAACGCGACCGGCCATATTGTAATATCCCTTGTATACAAGATTTATGTCATCTAAGAGATTATGAAAGTTTTCTGAATACCTGCTGGAATCATGAGGGTACATATTGCTACTAACGAATATACTTTTCTCCTGCTTCTTACTTAATGCCCTATATACATCTAATATGTGCGTTCGTGCCGTTATTTTCTTTTCTGCATAATTTTCAAAAAAGTTATCTGTACATCTTTATTTTACTTAGAGATTCTTTTATTGAAACATTGCCTAGTATTAGCTCATTACTGTTCTCAGCTGAGCACTACCCATCTATTTATATAATTATCTGGAGATTTATATAAATATAAGAGAAAGGGAAACGTAAATAGTTTATGTAAATATTTATTTAGGTTATTATGTGATTACCATTGTTATTATTGAAGAATCTTTTGCCAATGTAGTGCTAGACCCATAATGCCTTTTTGCTAAATATTAATTTAGTTAACTTTTTGCGGCATATACCTTGTTTTTTGTTTGGTCAGCCTTCTCGTCCTTTTTGAAATTAAAAAGCATAATGTGGCGTAAATGCAACTTATAAATCTAACATTTTCAATTTGATTCAATTTGACAGTCTCAAGGCAAATCAAAGCCAGTCTGAATGTAAATATTGTAAATACCACAGGAATAAATAACATGTAAATAAACGTTACTAACCCAACACATATTTTTATTTACCATCGTTCAAAGAGTAACTAATAGAAAATCGCCACGAATTTTTCGTACAACCTGATATTTTACTGTGTATCTGTTCTAGCGCCGTTTGCTAATTTTAAAGTTGATTTTGTCTTTCCTAGAGTATTTTTCGATGTTCCGAGAACCAGTTATGGTCAGAAAAACACGTTTCCTGCCATAAAAGGGCGGCGGATTTTTTCCAAGAAGGTCTAGTCCTACATTAGGCTTAAGATAACTGTGTAATCAGGAAAAGCCCCCAAGGCAGTTCTTGTTATTGAGACGCATTCAGATTGTTTTGCCGTTGCAAGTTATAGCTCGTACAAAATAAATAGTTGCACCTCATTAAGCACGTGATCAACATTTTGACTGCCCTGTAGCCAGATTGCTATTAAACATCGTAACCTTACTTTAGCGAATCATTTTTAATAACAATTAAAAGATAAACTCTAAATGAAATGCAAATTACAAAGTAACTAACAAAATTATAATAAATGTTGAAAGTCTTGCAAGTGTTGTTGATTTAGTACCTCTAGATATATTCAGCACATGTAAACCCCTTCATTCAAAAACTATCGACATCATTTTTTAATATTTCAATGGTTATTAAAATAAAAAGGTTATATAATTACCAATGACATTATATATATATATATATATATATATATATATATATATATATATATATATATATATATATATATATATATATATATACTGAAGAGTCCAGCAACTTCAGTCGAAGCGGATAACACTTGAAAATGCCAGATAAGATTTTGGTGAAACGTCGTGACTCTTCACAGAATCAACGATATCCGATCGATACCCGGAATGATTTAGAAACATTATCTACCATCCGTGAAAATATTAGATGTAACATATATATATATATATATATATATATATATATATATATATATATATATATATATATATCATCATGCAGCCATTGTCGATCCACTGCATGATGAAGGTCTCCCCAGCATGCTTCCAACTCGCACGGTCCTTAGCTTTCCTCTGCCTTGATATTCTTCTTCTTCCATCGTGTTTTAGGTCTTCTTCGTGAACGCTTATGATCAAACCGTATCCATCCCAGAATTGATTGTGATGTGAGTGTCCATGTTTCACATTCGTATGTCAGAACAGGCAGCACACACCGATCAAAAACTTTTCTCTTCAGGCAAAGTGGGAGTTTGTTCTTAAACACTATGCTGAGCCTGCCAAATACCCGCCAACCACACTTAACGCGCCGTTCCACTTCATGGGCGATATCACCCTCCATTGAAATTCTTTGCCCTAGATATATTTAGTGGTCCACCACCTCTAAATCGCTTCCTAAAATATTCTTCTGTTTTCAGCAAATATTCTGTTTTCAGCAAATGTATTGAACATAACCTGACTCGTCTTCAGGTTTATTTTCAAGCCAAACGGTTCTCCTGCCCTTTACAGCTTTTGTATGTGTTTTTGTAGTTCATCTGGATCTTGTGACAGGAGAAGGATATCATCTGCAAATCAAAGGTAACTTAAATTTGCACCGTTTATTTTTATTCTATCCTGTTCCCAATCCAGATTACGGAATACCTCTTCAACGCAGGCTGAGAAAAGAACATTTTTATAGTCAATAAAAGACAAGTACAGTGGCATGGTGTATTCATTGTGCCTTTCTATGGCCTGTTGGACAACCTGGATATGATCTAACAACCTAGATGTACTGAATCCACTTCTGAATCCTGCTTGCGTCATTCCGTGTTTTCAATATTCTTCTAGATATTATCTTGGTGAAAATTTTGTACAATACTGACAGGAGGCTTATTGGACGGTAGTTTTTTAAATCTTCATGAATTCCTTGTTTATGAAGAAGAATCACTTCAGCATTTTTCCATAGGTTGGGTATTTTTTGTTTTTGCATTTTGAGCATAATTTTGCCAGTATTTTATGTAAAATTCGACCGCTAGCTTTTAACATCTCAACTGTTGCACTGTCCTTTGCTGGAGCCTTTCCATTCTTCATTGCATCTATAACATTTGTCACTTTATCCAACAGGATATCTGGCATTTGCTATTCCATGGGCACTGCTCTCTTTGACTCATTCTGATCATCAAATAACTTAATATAATAATATAATGTTAGAGGTTATCGGAAGAAAATCTTCTGATAACCTCTAACATTTCCGTACGTTCCCTGCACACTGTGCCATCCCCACGTATTAAGGCATACATTTGTTCTTTTATTCCTCAGCTTGTGTTTTTTGCTTTGTTTATTCCCTTGTTTTGAAACCTTCTTTGAAAACAAGGGATATATATATATATATATATATATATATATATATATATATATATATATATATATATATATATATATATATATATATATATAATATACCAAACCAAACCAGGAAAACTTCACAACCTAACCTCAGAACCTAACAGACAAAAAATACTTGTGTTTACCCTACAAGAAAAACGCATCACAGATGAGAATACTGTGGACTATGGGAACTATCGCATATTTAAAAGCAGTACAGACAAACAAGTCGCCAGGGGTGCTCCGCTTCTGGGCATGGCCTTTGTGGTACACAAAGGGATAGTTAACTCTATTAAGGTTAATTATTATTGAGGTTAAGGTTATTAAGTTAACTCTATCACCCCCATAAACAATAGACTAATGACAAAGCGCATACAGTGCGCCAATAAAAAATACACCATGATCAACGCATATGCCCCCACAAACGGGGGCAACAAGAAAAACCCTAAGTCTACAGAGCAATTCTGGGCAACACTAGAAAAGATAATGGCAAAGGTCCCAAAGGATGACATTAAAAATTTACTGGGCGACTTTAACCCACAAATCGGCAGTGAAAAAATTCATCAGAAAACCGTAGGCAAATTCCCCGGTCACACAGATTCACCAACAAGAACGGCATAAGACTCATCGAACTATGCCAACAGAATAACCTGAAGATCATGTCAACATCCCTCAGAAAATCTCAACGAAAACAGAAGACATGGAGATCGCTTATACAGCAGATTGGTGAATTGCAGATAGACCACTTTGCGATCTCATATCCACACAAAGAGATATCCATGATTCAAGTCCGCAATGGCGCAAACATCCACTCAGACCACTACGTAACACGAATCAAAGTCAGGTTCACCTCAAGGAGAATTCATCAGAAGAAGGTAGACCTACAAAAATTCGACACCAAAAAGATCAAGGAATCCAACATAACAGAGGAATGGGAAAATGAACAGGAAGATACATGGGAAAAATTACTGAAAAAGCACAGGAACTGATTCCATTCAAAAAGTCCCACCCTTAGTGGGACTCAGAATGCGAAAGTGCATTGCAGCTACGCAAACGAGCATTTCAGGAGTACAACAGTAAAAAATCCCCAGAAAACCAAAAACTTTTTAACGAGGCTAGGAAACAGACCGCAAAAGTTATCAGACAAACTAAGAGGAAGTATACGAAGGAATAACTAGACTCTATAGAGGAGAATTTCCGCAATTATAACACGAGAGACTTTTATAGGACTTTCGCAAGACAAATCCGTGCATACACACCACAAAATCTTTGCTTCAGAAAGCGGAATGGGATATTAGCGCTAACCAATCATGAGAATTGTCAGGAGCTGGCACACTATTTCTCTGATCTCCTCAATTGTCCCGAACACGACACAAGATTCCCCAAGGAAAATTGTATCTATATCCACTCAGAATCACCACCACAGGAAGAGTTCCACAGGCACATACAAAAACTGAAGAATAACAGCACATCCGGTGGAGATGGTATCACCGCGGAACTACTGAAAAACCTCGGACCAAACTCACTGCGGGAACTCACGCAAATTATCACGAACATCTGCAAATAGAAAAATTACCAGATGAATGGAAATGTGCTTTTATTCACCCGCTGCACAAGAAAAGAGACACAACAGATGTGAACAACTACAGAACAATCTCCTTACTACAAGTTACTTACAAAATGCTCTCAGCATGCCTTCTCCAGAGAACACAGGAACAACTAGAATACACAATTGGCAAGTATCAGGCAGGCTTTCGCCCTGGTCGCTCATGCACTAAACAAATCTTTAATTTAAAAACAATACTGAAATACAAAGCTATCAGGAACGTCCCAATCATCTGCACGTTCGTGGACTTCAAGAAAGCATACGACTGCATCGACCGAAAATATCTGTTCAACATCCTAGAAGAACAAAGACTCGACCCCAAAACACTACCGACACTGACCGACACAACCTCTAAAGTGAAATTTATGGGAGAAATTTCCGAACCCTTCCTGATTAAAACCGGAGTACGCCAAGGAGATGGGTTATACCCACTCCTCTTCAACCTGGCCCTGGACAAAGTCATAAGGGAATGGGAAAAAGAACTGAAAAAATCAAGGACACTGGAAACCAATAAGACTCGGACGACTCAAAGACAACATCTCATGCCTAGCCTTCGCAGACAACCTAGCCATACTCGCAGACAATGAAACAAGGGCAACCAAACAAATAGAAGTCCTCAAGGAATATGCAGAGAAAGTCGGCTTACAAATCTCCTTTCAAAAAACCGAATTCTTCTGCTCAAAATTAGTCCAATGTCCAAAATTTGAACACCAAATACGGTAAGATAAATAGGGTCACCCATTTCAAATAATTCCTCGAATCCACAGGAAGGGAGAAGATAGCACAGGAGACTCGATTACTGAAAGATGAAGATTTTTTTACAATTTCCCATATAAGTTTAATTGGATTGAAAATGCAGTGGTATGGGGAATGCGTAAAACTTTGTGCCCATATTGTTCTGATTCTGATTGTTTCTGAACTAGTTTATTTGTGAAAAGTATCCACTTAGGAATATATATCAAAATAATAAATTTGGTTGTGGTACGTACTTTGCTACAATTTTTAATAATACGAAGCATTATCCATAAAAATTATCATTATCATTATAAAAATTATCATATGGCATTATCCATAAAGATTAAAGGCACAATGAGTTTTTAATAATTGGCTTTCAAACCATTTCAAGAAATTTTCCTGATTCATTTCACCATGGTAATCAGTTAGCTTAATTTATGACGAAAATATGATCTCTGCACCCTCAATAAATCCATCTTCACTGCCAGCATGAAGTATGATGTATCTAAAATAAAAATTTTCCATCAATTCTGGTGGCTTTTACACTTATTATTATCTTGCCATGAATGACTTACAGTACTATTTTAAAAAATCCAAAAGACAAATTTGAACAAGGCTTTTTTCTTTCCTTCATATAACCTCTAGAAAAATCTATGTTTTAGGGCAACATTGAGAATTTCCATAAGCCCTCGTCTTGGATCATCTTTTTTCCATTTAAAACCTACTAATACGTTGTACAATGACATACGGCATCCGTCAAACAGTTGTTTCTCTTTTAATTGCTCATGTAAGGAATTCAAAGTTACATGCTGTCCTGAATATGAAAATTAAACTGTGAGTGTCTATGTATAAACTACATATGGCTTTAAGAACACTCTTTTCTGCAATTCTTGGATTAAGATTTCATACATGATATAAGTTCATACATGATATAAATGGTGTCACGAATAGAACTAGTATATAAAACTGCAGTATTGGTAACCCTTTTAGTAAAACTACGCTTCCTAGGCGAATTTAAAACTTCATTGTTTTTCACTTTTTGTGAAATAGTATTAACAGTGGACATACTCAACCTTAAAGCTGCAGCATCGCGATAAAGAAAAATATTCTAGTTTCTATAATATATATGACTTAAACTAAACATATACAATTATTAGCAATTAACTTAACATATCTCTCTAACAGCCGCAAAGGGTAACAATGGATCATTATTGTCTGGTTCTTGTTCAAAATAGTGTATCAGAGATGCTACAAACTCTTGACAACGACTATTTAAATTATTTGGCATTTTACAGACGGGACTCTGACAATTATAACACTGTGGTAGTTCTTAAAAGAACTGTTTTCGATCGTAAGGTAAAAAATGTGTCCAAAAGTGTCAATAAATATCAACAAGGAATATTTGAAATTCGACAACGCCGCATATGAATTATTGAATGCACTCCATTTGATTATTTTATTATTTAATTTATGTAGTGGTATTTCTGCTGTTCTTCAATAGCGTCATTGATGACGTGCAACTGTTTTAGTTTTGTACAGGCTATAGTTTGTTAGCCGGTGTTAATTCTACTTTATTTCTAGAAATTCTACTTCTAACATATGCAATAGCTGTTCATTTCGAAGTAATGATATTGGTTTCCCGTTTGGAGGGGAGACAGGCGAACGTCTGATGCGTCTTCTGTACAAGTTTGAACTGCTTAGAGTGACTTGGTGGTCCGTAGTAATTTTTTTCGTAAACCGGATTTTTCTAGGGCGTTCTAAAAATAAATGACAACAAGTTCGAACAACGGTGCGCTATCAACTTTTAGTTTCAGACTTGCGCATAGTGCGACGAAAATAGTTTCCTTGCCTCAGACGGAAATACAATACGCAGATTTTCTTCATCGTCAAAATCCGATCTTAACTAAAAAACATTTTATAGAATAAATAAGGTCATTTATTGCTCAATATGCAAAGCTCCAATCAGGGAGCCAGATGGACCGAAATTGATGGATAGTCAAGCATTACAACACATTTTTTGACGAGCCGCAATTTATTGAATACTATATTCCGTCAGTCTGTATGAAATTACACCAAAATGCACAAATAATATCTCCCTGTGATGTTTTAGCCATTTGGAAAGAATATGCACTATATGATAACCTTGATGTCATACAGATGACCATTGTCTTAACACGTTATTTTTAAAATCGAAGAATGGCAGGGAGGTTGGCATCTCCTATCATTCGGGGACTACTTCGAAGTTGAAATGTAGCGTCGAGGAGAGACCAGGCTTGCGTACTGCATTTCAACAGGCAAGAGTGTAAAATCTGACAAGAAATGGCCCCTCAGAGACTTAAGGTTAAGTGCAAAAACCAAGGGTTTATAACGTGGGAGAGAGATTATGCTGATCGGGGTTTTCGGTAGATGATAAACGTGATTCGGAACCCACATTAGTTAAACTGTAAGTCGAGTCACTAATTAGGCTTAGTTGCTGATGTGCCTCTAACTCCAAATCTGTATTTTTTTACTTTTAAAACCGAAGATTTTTTATCCTGGATTCATCAAAAATTTGGTATATCGCTAATGGATAATACTGGCTAATGGATAATCTCCCCACATGTGACCATACTTTGCGTCTGTTCAAATGATCTTGAACACTTCATAGTTCTTTTCAAAAATTCGAAATAGCCGTTTCATTTCACGACACATAAATTATATGCCTATGGCTATTTTAGCTGCATAACACGATTAATACCATTTTTACTGAAACTCAGTTAGTTTTATTAACAATTTGTGTATTTCTGGTTATCAATTACAGAACATTAAGTCCTCAATTACATTTACAAAGTGACTCATTTGTTCATCTTTTGTTAATATGTTACTAACGTAGATTCAACATTTTCCACCATTCGAAAATTTTTGTTCTTGACCTGTATTCATCACCAAAAGTAATGATTTGCAACAAAGTACACAAATCAATCAAATACCAAACAGCTTAAACAAGGTCAGTAAAAAATAAAGATGTCGAAATAAATCAATAACACTGTTTTTAAATGTATACATTGTCTGTATTGCCAGCTTTATTATATTTAACGAGATGTTTAAATTGGATAAAATATGACTCTTGTTATCGGTTTAGATAGATCAGAAAAGATAATAGTCAAAACGAGTTATGCATAAGTTATCAGGCGACTCACTTTAGAAAATTATATCTCTATATTAGTAACATTCTTTTTGGTTGACCTGCAATTAGCTATTACACAGGCTAACAGTTGTTTTGGTGCTGGAGTATTTAGAGCTGATTTCATATGCATTTGATGCTTTGAATTCAAATATGGCATTAATTTTTGCCTAGGAACTCAAATTTCTAAGATATAACATTTTAGTGAAATATACATTAAACTATTTTAAGTTAAATAGTTAAGTTAAATGGTTAATGGTTCAAATAAAAAAAAAATAAACAAATAAATTTTAATATTATATTATACAAATATTGTTATATACAAAGATAGAGGACAAAGCCATCGATAAAACCAACTAGTCATTGAACACTTTAGAAGCTTGAATGTATTTTGGAAAGTCCCTTTTTAAACTTCAGCAGTAATATGTCATCATGTACGTATCCCATCTTCTTTGATAGCGGTACTCCATAATTTTAATATCCTGCTGAAATCTTTCACCTTGTTCCTCACTGGTGTCTGGTAAATTTTGAGGAAATGGTCTAAGTAACTGTGTAAATAATGCACCTTATTGCTTACGTTACACTCAAGGGATCTGAAAGTGTTAAGCATCTTGGTTACCAGCTCAACATAGTTTTCAGATTTGTCTGAATGAGTGTCTCATTCATCGAATTTTCGAAGGCAGGATCCTTAATGAGTTTTCTTATTCGTGGGCCGTCAAATATTCCTACTTTAATTTTTTCTGTACTCAATTGAGGCATTTTTTCCCTATATATGCAAAGCATGATCCATTCAAATTAAGAGCCTTTACAAACTGATTCATTAGGCCCAGCTTGATATGCAGTGGAGGAAAGATGTTTTTCTCTCGTCCAACTAAGGGGGTCGTTAATGACATTCTTTTCCCCAAGGTCCGTGTTTTCTCTCTTAGGTCACTCTTTTCTAACCCAGTGGTGGATTTCGCCTCTGTTATTCCAGAAGTACAAGAAGCAAGGATATTTGTGTGGTCACTTTGCTGTCCAATGAGAAAGTTTACCATTTTTAAGTCCACACAAATCACCTATAGATGTTCATGATACTTTATCTTCTCCAAGACCAAAGTTATAGTGTCATATTGTTCTTTCTTTTTCGTTGAGTGAGCCATTGGTATTCAATCATATTTGTTCCCATTGTGTAGAAGGACACATTTCAAACTTCGCTTTGAGATGTCAGTAAATAGGCGTTAATCATTTGAAAAATCTTCAGAAAGACCATTTTTCTAGCAGTTTTCTAATATAGTGACAAAATACAAGATTGTTTTCTTTAGAGAAGAATGGTAGCAGACCCTTTTCTCTTGTATGGTAAAAGGTAATGTTGGTTTCTCGTTCCAGTACATTTTTCGCATCTAACCTGGAAGCCAGTAATTCAGAAGTTTCTTTTGACAGGTTGAGATCTCTGGTGAGGTCATGAGGAATTGATGACATCCCCTCATAATCACTGTCATCTTTATTAGTATTAGATGGATGAGCGACAATGCTCCGTTTCACAGAGCTCTGGTAGCTGTTCGAACGTTCGGATCGGCACTTCCTCCCAGTGAGGGACTTGCAAAGACTAAATGAGGATAAGTCTACTTGCTACGGTTATTTCGATTGATTCCAGTAATATTTAGTAGGCAGAAATAACAGTCATCGAAGTGGTTTTTGGGTTCTCTCCAAACATGGCCTGATATTCCCGTATACCAAAGTGCGTTTGGTTTGCGCATGACGTCACACGTTGAGTAAAATTCAAATATCTCCGTTGTTAGACTTTGAAATACAGTTTAAATGCATTATAATTGGGATTAAGGCTTTACATTGGGGACAAGTTCTTTATGAGTGTGGGCAACAGACTATAAAATTGTATATATCAGACACGTACACAATTTTATTTAAATTTAAGACAATTTATTTACAGAACAAAACAACTTCGATAGTTTGAATAGTTTTTATTTATCAACAAAAACATTATAGTTTTATAGATTAATACTATTTATTACGAGTATTAAATGTATCTAAACAAATTCTTTTGTTTCTCAGTTTAAAAATGTAAGTAAAAAATGATATACATTGGTTATATAAAATTCAATATGCAAATTGAAAGTTTTGTAAAAATTGGTTTTTAAATTTAATATCCAGCTAAATCCGATATTTCTTGTCACAAATAAAATATAAATTATTCAGCACACATGTAGTCATACTTTACATTACTATTGAAAATAACAAAATTTTTGTTTCACAAATTTAAAATTGTACATATTTCTTAAGCTCGTGTCCATTGTGAATTTGCTATAAGTGTAATTATGCAATAGATTTAATCATTTTTCTTTTGCCTAATTTTACACTTGTTTTGTTCAATTCTCCCATGCGAAAATACATTCGTGATCGAAAAATTTTTTTTTGTTGCTTTTTATGGGCATTCAATATGATTACTTCTAAGCATCAAATTATTCAAATAATTTTTGGTGAAGGTCAAGGATTCTCCATTAACAGACTTCAAAATTTGTTCAAGCTGTTTCATTTGTGACAAAAATCTTCAGAAGGTTTGTGTAAACCGCCTTCACTTAAATGATCAGTCCAGATATATTTGGATGTGCTGGGTTTTTCTAAACTGGAATCATTTACCTTGAAAAAATAAAATATTCTACTAAAATGTTCGAGCCTTCAAGTTCATGACGATCCTCGTCAATATCTTCTTCATGAGCACTGCTCAACATAAGTTGATCATTTTTGGTGCCGAATTTCTTGATCATTGAACCACTTATTGGCAAATCTGGGGTATCATCCACTTCCACATAGGATAATTCGCCATTGGAAAACTAGGAATAAGCGCCTTCATTTTTGGCCATAATATAAGATCACAAAAGATACTTGAATTGTAAAGCATTAGGATGATTGTGAAGGCCAATTTTCTCTCGAATAACTTCAAAGAAATTCTTCAAGACATCTTGATTTAAGCGTCTTGTGAGAATATCTTCCGTACCAAATCGTCGTTTAAATCTGTCATTAACAGTTTGAGGGCATTATTTGACATGAGTGTTCCTACAATTAGCAGTAAAAATAAATTGTGATATCAAAACATGATCAAAAAGATTCCCAATTTGAAATGATAGCAAACGAATGTTTTTGTTGTATCATTAGCATATGGAATATTAGAAATATTACTACCATCACCATCATTAATATTTATACAACCATCCAACCAACCATCATATATCTACTACCAACATCTAATCAAGCATAAATAAATAAAGTACCATACTTTTTAATAACAATAAATTTATAAACATTATTCAATGTTTTTAGGTTTAATATCTATTTCATTCACATTTCTCTTGCGATTATTATCTGGTCAACAACTCGGCGACGACTTGTTTTATCTCCCTTTTCTTAATTTTTACAAATTGTTTACTAGAACTGGTTTTCTTGAACTAAATGCCAGATTTTGAGTCGGTACAGCATCCTTCAATCCTCGGTAACTTTTGGTGTGTAATTTAACAATTTATGTTGAAGATTTACTTTGAAATAGCTATCTAAAAATGTTTCGAATAAATACAAGCCATTTTGAGGTTAAACCTATCCTGTCTTTTTGTGGCATCTCATCAAGCGTTCTTTTTCGACTGATTGTCGGAGTTACACCCCGAACACAGCACAACGTATTGTTATCGTATATTTTAAATTAACACCACACAAACGTCGTAAATAAACTTGTTATATATCAAAACCATCATTCTGTTCGAATTTTACTCTACGGGTGACGTATTCCCGCCAACAAAGCTCCGCCCACCATGCGCAATATCTTACCTTAGTAATTATTATACCGTGCTCTCCAAACCACCGATACGCCGAATTTTAAACTTTTCTTTTCCCGTTAGTGCACTGTCGTAAATCTTCTGTACACGTTTTACAGACCTGATCCGGGGCCCAGATTTTATCCTGATCATCAAGACTAACACCAAAGTATCCAAGATAAGCTCTCTTTATAAAGTTACTAACAGTTTTTCAGTTTTCTTTTTACGTGAATTCTCTACATATATAGCTAAACACATCAAGATGATTTACACAACTTCTTCTATTTGAACTCATTTTATTTCTATTCAACAACACAAATACAACAATCTACAACACATTACGTTTTAGGTTAACTTTAGAACAACTCTTTCCTAAACACAAATATCACACGAGTCCAAATATCACACCAATTTCGATTTACTCTGTACGGCGAGATCTCACAAACTAACCTCAACTCTAGTTGAAAGGTTGATGGTCACTTCAGTTATCGGAAAGGCAATGCTTATGCCATCTAGTGAATTTCTCTGGAACTAACTTAACGGCACGCTAACAATAGGGCAAATATACGAAAAACCAAACCTTGTATAATAATTTTAGAACACCCATACTTGAATATATTGAACTGAAAAAAACATTGATATATAAGTGGAGGCATCTAAAAAAGTAGGCCGATAGAGAAAAACAGATTTCATATTTAGATTTAGCGCCCAAAATACAGCTAAAATCAGTTCTAAAATCGTGGGCACCAAAGATATTTTTTCCTTGTAAGCTTGTGTTATCATTGTGTTAATGAGATAATCATTTGATCAGATGCTAGAAAGTAATTCTTTTTAATTTTGTCCATTGCTTGTATACATAATTAAATGATTCTAAAAATCGTTTTTGAAGTGAAAACTAAAAACTCGCCAGCAAAAAACTGCAAACGCTATTTTGATAACATTTGATCATTGGCAGTTCATTTTTTGGTCATTGGCAGATGATCCAAGTCAATTCGAATTCAAATTCAGAAATAAGGAAACTGCCTCTGTTATATAGGTTGTCGAAAAATACATCGAAATTTTGAAACTCCCTTTTTTCAGTGACTTCTTATCATCAGTCCAATGATCATAAAAATGGAGAGATAATGTACAAGGTCCAGATTCATATTTTTCGATGCGTTGGTACACATCTGTAGATTATAGGCATTGCTTTGGAAATTACACCACCCTTTTCTGAGAAGAGATAAGATTTTGGTACATAAGGACTGGGTACGAAAAAAAAACGTAACATTTACTTTGCATTAATCGGAACTAAAGCGTTAGACTGACATTTAATATTTACAAAATGTACCTGCGTTATTACTTAATAAATAAAAAAACGAAAATCGTCAACAACTACCGGTATGTTTACACCATCGAGTCGTTTTTGGCACAACAATTGACTACGTCTCCCACTGATGATGAGACATGCTTTCAGCAAGACCGGGCAAATGCTCCCACTGGTAGGGCATCGATAAACGTCGATAGTTCCCCAATCACGCTATTTTTATATATGATTGAAAATTGTTTTATAGTTTATATTTTCAAAATATTCTCCGCGATGATCGATACACTTTTGTATACTTTTGAACCTATTTTCATAGCATTTTTTCCATTCTGAATGAGGTACCTCCAAAACATGCATTTTGAACACATCAACCGCTTCTTCTGGCGTCAAAAATTGTTGACCAAGTAGTTTGTCCTTTATGGACGGGAACACAAACAAATCATTGGGTGCCAAATTACGACTGTACGGCTGATGACCTATCAATTCGATGTTTTGACCGGTTAAATATTGAGTTGTTCGGTCCTGCGTCGCTGGTTGTTTTTTTCTTATTTTTTCTAAAACTTCTGACAAACAAATAGTTGTGTACCATTCAGAATTGACCGTTCTATGATACTCTAGTGGCACTGTAGCCACAGGTCCATTTATCCCAAAAAAACGGGCGACCATTTCGAAGTGCTCCTTGCCCGAACAACTTTTGTTGGATTTGGCTCATTTTGAAAGACTCATACAGTCGACTGCTGTTTACTTTCGGACTCATAAGCATAAATCCAAGATTCGTCACCTGTGTAGATATTATACAACAGCTTTTGATGCACTACCATTGTATTTTTTAAACATTTTTTTGCATCAATCGACACGAGCCTATTTTTGAGCGATTGTCAAATTATGCAGAATCCAGCGCGCAAATCTTTTTTATGGCTAAATGTTCATCTAAAATATTGTAGATGCTTTTCATATTAATACCCAGGGATGCCTCAATCTCACGGTATGCCACATGACGATCTTGTTTTATCAGTTCACTGGTACAACAACCGATTTTAACCGATTTTATTTAAATTCATCTGTGAGCAAACGACGGCCACGATTGAATTTACTAAACCAGTGATATAGAGTGGTTTTAGAGGGTGCTTTATCGCCAAAAGTCGAAGTGAATTGATCGATGAACTGTTGCTGAGATAACCCACGTCGAAAGGCGCAGTAAATCATTGCACGAAAATTCCCACAAGTTAATTCCATTTCTTATCTGAGATGAAAGTCACTAAACAAAACAAAACAAATAGCGTCCGTATGACAAAACATCCTGAGTACGTATACCGTCAACAATATCAAACTTTACGATGTTTATGTCAGATGCCGCCTCTCAACACCATTGTTGCCAATTTCGAATACATAAATAGCAAACCTCGTATATGGGGGTATTTCATGGCCATCAAAGTTGTCAGATTTAACAGCATGCTATTTATATCTTATTAGCCCCACAAAATAGCGCGGAATTGAAACTCAAATGAATGAATTCAAAATCAAGATTTAAATAACCCTCTTAATAAGACTCCTTTCGCTAATATACAATTTTTTCTTGAAAATCAAGATATTTGTTTTCAGTCTATTTAATAAATTGTATATATATTATATTATATTGTTCCATACTGCCCAATACTATTTTTGTAAATGGCAGCTATATAGATTCTCAAATATTGAGACATCAAAACTTGCTATCAAATACGTACGTAGTGAATTTAAAGTTCGGACGCACTAAAAAATCACCCTATATTTTGAGGACATGGATGAGATAGTTTGATGATTAAAGTTATCAATCAATATAATATACGTACTATCACAGCTGTCAAGAATATTCTTAGGTTAAAAGAGCCGTTATCTGTTCGGGGATGATCACCAAACAACCATTACATAGCAAACGTTCGGTTTCCACTTAAACCACTTCTGCTTGACTGATTTTTTTTTCTTATTCACCAAATTAAATATCATTTTAAATATGATCGAAGGTAATGAGGTATTAACGAAACTTTAAACGTTTTTAGGAATTGAAATAGAGTTGCAAGGAAATATAAAGATTATTTCATGCAAGTTTCAGTTATTTCTCCAGTATACTTTTGATATGTCACGTACTCTTAAAAACGTAACTGTGGCTTTTTAACGTGAAAACTTCTCTGGTTTTTAGAACCACAACCACAAAATGAGAGAAAATACGGAATAACTAAATAATATTTGATTAGCAATTAGACTAATTGAACTAAACCATATTTCCTTTACAACCGTCTGATTACATTGACTAATTAAAACTGGTAATTATTTTTAATCATATTTTTTTCACATTGCATCAGTAAGTACCTTCTCCTTTTTCTAGTTGTAGCTCTTACACCATAACACTAAATATATTAGTAAATTAATATGAAGTATTATTATAATAAGTATTATATTATATATAATACAATATATAATATAATATAATATAATATATTATATATAATCATGTTGTGAGGGATTTTTGGTATGCTTCTAAATGCAGCTGTATTGATATGAATGAAGTAAGTTTTCTTGAAATAACGAGATGATTGGACATTACTGCTACTACTAAAGAGTCATGTTTTTTAGTCTGTCCATAGGTCATCACCATCATCCAGGAATCTCCGAATGTAGGTCTCTTCCAGTTCTCTCAATCTTTGTTTGTCCTGTGCTGTTTTTTCCTTGCCAATCCTCCGTGTCTCTTTATATCATCCACCCATCTCATCTTGCGAATATATATATATATATATATATATATATATATATATATATATATATATATATATATATATATATATATATATATATATATATCATCATCATCATCATCATCATCAGCCCGTATCGGGCCACTGCAGGATGAAGGCCTCTTCAGCATGCTTCCAACCTTCACGGTCCTGGGCTTTCCTCTGCCACTCGGGTCCAATATACTTAACGATGTCATCAGTCCATCGTGCTTTCGGTCTTCTTCGCGGACGTTTGCGATCAAGCGGTATCCACTCTAGGATTGCCTTGGTCCATCTGTCGTCCCATCGCCTCGCTATATGGCCTGCCCATCTCCATTTCAACTGTTTTACTCTTCCAATGATGTCACAGACTTTTGTTTGTTCCCTGATCCATGCGCAGGACTTTCTGTCTCGTCTTGTAATGCCAAGCATACATCTTTCCATTCCCCTCTGTGCCACCCGAAGTTTTTGAATTGATTGCGATGTGAGTGTCCAGGTTTCACTTCCGTATGTCATAACGGGTAGAACGCACTGATCGAATACTTTTCTTTTCAGGCAAAGTGGCAGTCTGCTCTTAAACACTATGTTGAGCCTACCAAATGCCTGCCAGCCACATTTAACACGCCGTTCCACCTCCCGGGCGGTATTCCCCTCCATGGAAATCCTCTGCCCAAGATATACAAAGCTGTCCACAATCTCTAAATCCCTTCCTAAAACTGAAATTCTACTGTCCTGAGCGAAGTTATTGAACATAACCTGACTCTTTTTCAGGTTTATTTTCAAGCCAAATGGTTCGCCAGCCCTTTGCAGTTCTTGTATGCGTCTTTGCAGCTCCTCTGGGTCTTGTGAAATGAGAATAATATCATCTGCAAATCTAAGATGGTTTAAGTTTGCACCATTGATCTTTACCCCATCCTGTTCCCAATCCAGTTTACGGAATACTTCTTCAAGGCCAGCCGAGAAAAGAATAGGCGATATTGCGTCACCCTGCCGTACACCTCGTTCTATATTAATTCCCACTTCAAGATCATCAAGGTGAATTGTGGCTGTAGCTCCATCATATATCGATTCTAATAGGTTTACATAGGCTCTCTCTACACCTTGGCTAAGCAGTGCATCCATTATCGCATGCTTTGAGATGGAATCAAATGCTTTTTCGTAGTCGATAAAAGCCAAGCACAGTGGCATGGTGTATTCGTTGTGCCTTTCTATGACCTGCTGTACAACCTGGATGTGATCCATTGTACTGAATCCACTTCTGAATCCTGCTTGTTCTCTTGGTTGTGCGTCATTCAGGTTTTTTAATATTCTTTTAGAAATTATCTTAGTGAAAACTTTGTACATCACTGATAGGAGGCTTATTGGACGGTAGTTCTTTAAATCTTCCTGTGCTCCTTTTTTATGTAAAAGGATCACTTCTGCATTTTTCCATAAGTCAGGTACTTTTTGTTCTTTGAGGCATTTTGAGTATAATTTTGCCAGTGTTTTATGTAACGTCCGACCACCAGCTTTTAGCATTTCGACAGTTACACTATCCTTTCCTGGAGCCTTGCCGTTCTTCATCAATTCTATAGCATTTGTTACTTCCTCCACTAGGATATCTGGTATTATATATTGTTCTTCCGTGGGTATTGCTGTCCCTGACTGGCTCTGATCTTCATATAACTGGGAATAAAACCTTCTGACAATCTCTAACATTTGGGTACGCGTCCTGCACACTGTGCCATCCTCACGCTTTAAAGCATATATTTGCGTTCTTTTGTTTCTCAGCTTCTGTTTAGCTTTGTTAATTCCTTTGTTTTCTTCCAGGGTTTTTTGCACTAGCTGCATATTGAATCGGCGCGTGTCCTCTCTGATACGTTTTCTTATAGTTTTGCAGAGCTCCGTGTACTCGACCCTGCCAAAAGGACTACCTGCATTTCTCATTGCTCGCCGTTTCTTCATTAAATCAATGGTCTCACTGGAGATTTTTGTTTGTTTGAGACATTTTTCCTCTGGTGCTATTGAAGCAGCCGTTTGAAGTACATTGTTGGCGATTTCTTCATATTGAACTGATATTTCCACCTCCTCTGGATCTTGTAACGCAGCAAACCGGTTTGACAAGGCAATCTCAAAATCGCTTCCTCTCTCCAGCAGTTTTCCAGAATCCACCTTGCCCTTCTTTGATCTTACCATTTTTTCGCGCTCTTTTCGACAGTTAATCCGAACCCTTGCTCGTACAATTCGGTGGTCAGTTCCAACATTAAAATTGTTAAGGACAGTACAATTGGTAAATATTGTTTTATCGTTGGTCATGATGTAGTCAATTTCGCTTGTGAGCCCAGATGGACTTTTCCATGTCCATTTTCTGCTGATATTTTTCTTATAGAATGAATTCATAATATATAGTTCTTGTCCTTCAGCAAAATCAACTAATCTGTCACCTCTATTTTCTCGCTCACCAGTTCCATATGGGCCAGTTGCATTTTCGTCTGTTCTTGTTGTTCCAATTCTGGCATTAAAATCACCCATCAGGATTTTGTACCTACATTTCTCCTTGTATAAAAGCTGGGCCACATCATCATAAAATTCCTCAATTTCCTCATCTTTATGGCTTATAGTTGGTGCATAAGCTTGGACGATTTGAAGCCTAAACTTTTTATTCAGCTGAATGACGCATTGGGCTAATCGGTCGGATGTACTTTCAAATTTTACCACACTGTCCTTCAGCTTTCGATTGATGAGGAATCCTATTCCGCCACATCGGCCATTTTCCGTACCTCGAGTGTAAAGTACGTGTCCAGTTGGTTCCAGTTTGATTAACTCTTCACCCTTCCTTCGTGTTTCACAGAGCCCAATAATATCCCAATGTATGTTGTCAAGTTCGATTAACAGTTCTTGCAATCGGGCCTCTGTTTTCATAGTCCGTATATTTAACGTTGCAATGTCAAAAGTCCAATGGCAGCCTGATCTAACCCGGTGATTCTTAGCACCCTCTGCCTTGGGGCATGTCTTCCCGCTGCCGTAGGTAGTTGCCCCTTGGCCTCCGGGGAATGAGGGCCGTGTTTGAGGTTGTACTGTCATATTTCAACATACTGAAATACCATGTTGAAGGTATGGACCGTAATCTGCCACGCTGGTCCAATGCGGGTTGGCAGATTTTGGATCATGTTAGTCTGAGGCCTCCGCCTTGACCTGTCCGCCAGGGGTGACCCTCCCAGGAGCATAGACTCCAGACGGCATAGCTCAATGCTTCATTGCCCTACTCAAACCCCTTTACCACGTCAAGGTCTGATCCACAAAGGGGATATATATATATATATATATATATATATATATATATATATATATATATATATATAAATATATATATATATATATATATATATATATATATATATATATATTTTTTTTTTTTTTTTTTTTTTTGTTGACGTTCTAATATCAATAAGGCCGGACTAAAGCTTCTCCTAACTAACATCATCATCCATCTCAATTAAATTCGATAGTCAAAACTTTAGTCACGAGATCACTAAGATTGTCTGATAGGGAACATCGGCAAATAGAACTTAATTACCTAGAAATGGCACTAATTGAAAACGGCTATGACATGCGTCAAATAAAAAGACATATTAAAAAAGTTCAAGCAACTGTTCATACCAACCAATCCACTAGAGAATTGTTCCAAAACTCCAATGTTCTTCTACTTTACATTAAGTTTCGGTTGCCCAGAACTCAATACTGTTAAAAGCTTTTTCGTAGTTCACAAATGCCCAATAGAGGGGAGTTATATTAATTTATCTTTATCAATATTTTAAGGGTTAGTAGGTTGTCTGGTGTGCTCTACCCTCATTGGAATCCAGCTTGCTCAACTGGCTGGTAATCGTCAAAATTGTTCTGAGTCTGTGTGTTTTTGTTATTATTTTGGTGAGGAATTTGTAGAGCTGTGATAATAGATAAATTGATTTATAGTTTTCAATGTTTTAAACGTCGCCTTTCTTCAAAATTAGTATTTTGCCAGATATTAATTCCAGTCACTTGGTATATCTCCTTCAGTCAAGCACTTATTAAGAAGGATTTTAAGATATTTTAAAATTTCTTGCCCTCGTTTAATTAGTTCAGGTATTATGTTACTAGGAAAGGTCCTGGAGTTTTGTTTCTCTTCGTTTGTCTTACTTTACTTACTTTATTTTTTAGTTTAGTGCCTTCTGGGATTGTTCCTTTGGCACGTTCTTCGTTTCATAGAGTTTACCATAAAACTGTTCTTATACCTTGGTCATGGCTTTTTTGACTCTGACTATTGTTTTGCTATCATCCCTTACTCCAATGAAGTTCTTCTTTCCTTTGCACTGCCTTAGGCTTTTTAAGTTTTTGTTGTCTTCTATGAGCTTCTCGATTCTTATTTCTTGGCCTTTTTTCAGGTCTTCCTTTATCTGTTTTCGAAGTGCTTTATTCAATTCTCTATACAGTACCTAGGTTGTTTTCGTTTAAGGGTGTCCTTCTTTTCTTAAAAATATCCATTGTCTTGTCACTGAGCTTTTTCTTGGTTGAGCTGGTTTTTTTAGGTGCTACCATGCCTTCCTTAAGAATAATATTTGTTATATTTGCATTCAGTTCATCTAAGTTATAATTTGTTCGCTCGATCTCATCATAGGAACTTCCAAGTTGTTATTGATATTTTTCTCTATTGTATGCTAGTTTGTCTGTGTCCATTAGTGGTTGGATACGTGTGTTCTCTATCTTTAGGAACCTTTCTTTTTTGGTGTTTATATTTAGTTTGGCTCTTACCAAACGATGGTCAGTTCCTGTGCTGAAGTGATTGAGCACTGTCACATCTCTGCCTATTGATCTCGCATACTATAGAATGTAGTCGATCTCGTTCTTGGCTCTTCCATCCGGTGCCATTCATGTCCACTAGCGTTTTGACCCCTTCATACAAAAACGTATTCATAGCCAACAATTTCTTTTCCTCCAGGTATTTCATTAGTAGTTATCCTCTTTGATTGCGGATCCCAATTCCGAATTCTTATCTTCAGTTGTCTTCCTTTTTCCATCCAACTTTATATAATTGTATAGGTACTTCATTCTCTTATAATGGCTTATGTTATTTGTTCGTATATATCCTCCACTTCTTGGTCGTCATGGGTTGAAGTGGTCTTCATGGGTTTCCCATCGTAATTAATATCATTCTTTCTGAATAGGCCCATATCTCTCTTTATAAAATAGAACATGGTCTAAAGGTAGTGTCAAGCAATCCTCTCCTCTTCTTTTGACCTCTGATATTCCTAGTATATCCCATTTAATGTTACTTAGCTAGTCTTCGAACTCAGTTAATGCTTCTTCGGTAGCCGTAGATTGTTAATTATGTGCATGGTTTTTGTTTTGGCTGCCACAGGCCTGGTCTAACCCAAATATTCTTTGCACCCTTTGCTCCTTGACTGGACTAGTCGTACCTTGATCGGGGTCTTTAGAGCTGCTGGGAACTGAGGGCCTTTTATTATTTTTTCTTTCATTGAAGGTTATAGGTGAAAACACCACGCTTGCCAGTGCGTCTTAGTGAGTATCAATTTCAGCCGCCCATTGTGGGTCAGACACTGTTTACGGCCGCCCGCTTCATATCAGTCATCCTTTTGCTAGTTTTAATACGTCCCGGGTATTTCATTTCCCCGGCACCATCCATATTTGAAAGGCGAATGCCAGGTGGCGGATAGGGGAATCCCTATCCGCCACCTGGGGAAGCGCCCGATTGAGAACTAGCAACCCCACAGGGATTCCCATGTCTCAGTAGTTTTGCCAAATCATCATGGAGCATTTAACATCAGAGCAACGCTTGCAAATTGTCGGCATTTATTATCAAAATCAGTGTTCTGAGGGCCAAACTAATACAGCACATTATAAATTTTATGGTGCACATAGTCGCCCAACCCAGCGATGTATTCGCCGAATTATCGATAAATTCCGAACGCATTTTACACTGCTCGATACAAAAACAAGATAAAAACTGTTCGTTTCGAAGAAAATATCGTCGCTGTCCCTAGCGATGGTGATGAAGATCCAGATTTATCAATTCGTCGCTATTCGCTGGAAGTTGGGCTATTTTATTTTACTACTAGAAAATTTTCATCTGGAGGAGATGTGGTTCCAACAGAACTGCTCCACATGCTATATCGCCAACGCGACAATCGATTTATTGAGGTAACAATTCTATGAGAAAATTATTTCGATGGATGGACCTGTTAATTGGCCACGAACGTCATAGATTATTTTCTTTGGGGTTATGTTAAATCTTTGGTCTATGCATATAAACCAGCAACTATTGAGGCTTTGGAAGCTAACATAACTTGGACAATTGCGGACATAAGACCCCCAATTGGAACTGGATCCAATTCCAATGGAATTGGAACCCCCACTGGAAACTTCTTAGGAAGCAGGAAACATTATATTTGTTTAGGAAACATTATCTAATGCCAGGTAATGAAATACCACCCATTCATATGAAATCCAAAGTTGAAAGTTATCGCGCAATTGAAGAATTAACATCGGAATGGATTTATCATTTATCTACAATTATCTACAATATCAATCACTGTTCAGTATGTTAATTAAATATATGAAATACGTTCACAAAAATACCGCGAGCAGAAAAGAATATTGAAAATAAAAAAAAAGTTTGGATTACTGCAATACAATTTACTTGGTTTCTACCGAACAGGTTATCCTAGAAGGTTCATAAATTTGTCACCACTAAAATACAAGTTCATACAAGGAATTTCTGAAGATTAAATTGCATGCATTTCGGCGAATCATTTGCTTAGCTTAGATTTCTAGTTGGTTAAGGTGAAGAAATATCCAAAAAAATCCCAAAGATTCTGGAAAACGCAAGTGATACTTCGGATTTTTTCATCATAAGAGTAAGAGATGAAATTGAAAAACCGCAAGCTAATGAAATTGTATTATTAAAGGTAATACAACTGCAATTTGTCCTAAGATTTAAAATCATACAGAGGGACATGAAAAAGTACTCAGCCGACCAGTATTCACTTATGGCTGTGATACGTGGACCTTCACAAAGAAAACAGAATAAATGCTTGTAGTACTTGAACGAAGAACATTCAGAAAACTGAATGATAACGCAAATTGAAGCATCAGATATAACTTCGAACTCAAGCAGTTATAAAAAGATCTAGATATTGTATTCTATGTGTAGATTCAGATAAATTCCAAAATTTTACATGTGGCGAAAATGCCAGAAGGTCGTATAGGACGGTCGTAGGAAGAACAGTCATGGAAGCACGAATAATAGATAACAGAAAAAAAAGTAGACCAAATACACGATAACAAGACAATGTAAGAAGAAAAATATTCTGGAATGATGTGAGAGATGTGCTGAAAAACTTCTGCACATTAAAAACTGGCAGAAGGCTGAGATTGATCCGGATTCAAATGGAGGTTACAGGAGGTCAAGGCCCTCTCGGGGAATAGCACCACAGGAAGAAGTAGAAATGTATCAGTCCCGATACTGTTTGATATTGATTGTAGGTACGAAATATTTATATTTTAATTTTCTAACATACATAGTAATATACTAATGATTTAATTGTGTAGGGTTTTTATTTTGTTACCAGGGTTTAGTGACAAGTTCATTGGTAACTATTTTTAGGTTTTTTTTCAGTTTTGATTTCTGACATCATTTATTTAGGTAGTTTTTTGGTTCTCTCTGTAACTGCGGTGTTCTCTGTAAACTGCAATTACTTAAAAGCGGGGTCATCATTACAAAGCAAAAAGAAACTGACTAAACGGAAATTCCCATTTAATATATACATTTTGTAAAGATAAATGAAGTAGTTGACAAGGCATTGTTTAAAAATGTTCTAATTGCATTTAAATAAAAACAAAACGAAATGAGTAATGTTGTACTAGTAACTTTTTTTAATAACTTACATATTTGCACCATTTAATATCATAATAATTGTAAATTTTCTTGCATTCTGAATTTATGCAAGTATGTGTTTTTAGAAAATACATGTTGTTTAACCACAGAGTACACATTAGTATATTTGGAGAATACTTTACGTAATGGACCTTTCAAACCCATCCTGGCAAACAGAACAGCTACCATTTGTTAAATGATGCCGCATGAAACAGCGTGTACAATGTATACAACTGTTTAATAATCACACCAGCTGGATTTTCAAACAAAATTTTTATTACGGAGGCGTATATTCATGTAAAATAAATTGGTAACTCGAGATTACATCAATTTCTCCTTTACTAAGTTTATGGTTTTCAACAACTTTGGGGTTGGTTATTCTATTTTTTCTCAATGTACCTACTAAGTGGGTTTTTCGATTTTGGAGTTTATGTGCTAAGTTGATACTTGTATAATAATAATCGGTATACAAAATACGTCCATGGTCTAACAACGGTGCCAGAAGTGGCATTACAGTTGAAACTGTAGCAACCTGGTCTTCTTTCTTATCTTTTCCACAATAAACTTTAATGTCGTAGGTGTCTCCATCTTTACAACACAATTTGTAAAGTTTGATTCCAAATTTAAATCTTTTTTTTTTTTATATATTCTCTAAAAGATAATCGTTATCTAAACGGCACAAGGGTTTCGTCAGTGCACACTGATTGCTCAGGAATATATATATATATATATATATATATATATATATATATATATATATATATATATATATATATATATATATATATATATATATATATTATTATTATTCACGTATGGGCCCTGGTGGACCACGCGAAGTACAATTAGAGGCGTTTGTTGTTGTTAGCCTTCCTTTGAGCCCATACTAATTTCATTCTTTCGCTATGAGCTTTTTTCCTTTCGTTAGACCAAGTTGTTCCAGTCTTCCTACATTTTTCTCTCTGGCCAACCTTCCAAACGTTAACCTTGTGTCTGAAACAACCTCTATCCTGAATTTCACTTTGTCTAATATTTGCTGATCTTAGGTCCTCTTTAATTGCCGCAATCCATTTAATTATTTCTACTTTAGCTCTACTCCTATTTTCATAAAATTCGACTATTTGTCTAGTTAGCCTACTCGGATTCATCCGTTTGATGTGTCCGTAAAATATATATATATATATATATATATATATATATATATATATATATATATATATATATATATATATATATATATATATATATATACTTATATATATATATATATATATATATATATATATATATATATATATATATATATATATATATATATATATATATATATACTTATATATATATATATATATATATATATATATATATATATATATATATATATATATATATATATAACCGGTCTTTTTCAGCATCATTAAAGTGAAACATTCTGAGAAACAACTCTAAGCGGTTCCTGGACATTCGAGAAGATATCTGGTTGCAATATAAGGGACTCTGACCAATAGTCCATCATTTTTGGTAGTTTCTTCAAACCCATGTATAAAACTATGCTAAAAAAATAGCAATTTCTTGATTATTTGTATCTTTCCATCTGTGTACTCGAGATTTTGAGGACAAGCCATTGTTTATTGATTGTTGAGCGTATTTATTGTTTTTCAAAACAATTAGATCTAACACCTCATCGTTGAAATATATTTTGAGAAAGTCAAATAGAGCTTTAGTGCTCACAGTTCACATATTTGATTTGTAATATCAATGTTTTGTAAAACAAAATCAAAAATGCTTAAATGAGGACCAGATAGCGAAGGCCACAGCATTTTCGTGAATCCCTCTTCATCTTTTGCATTTTTGGGAGAACAAAACTTTGATATTACCTCATTTACAGCTTGGTCAACAGATGATTCGGCAGCATTTATATCGTTTAAATTTTTTGATGTGGACTGTTAATTTTCTAATGCATCTTCATATGGGGGTTATTTGATTCTTTCGATGTAGATGGTTGTACATCGGGCTCTAACAAAACTCCAGGCAGGACAGAAATTTTCGCATTGCACTTCGTACTCGTTTGGAATATTGTTCTAAAAAAATTATAATTTTTATATATTTCTCAAGAAACCATACATTTTGAATAAACGTACTACATTATTAGTTTTCCACATACCTTTTACGCTTTTTTGGGGGATATATTTTATATGTAGAGTTACTGCATTCAGTAGAGTCACTATCTGTAGCACAGCTGGGACTGTAGTCATCAGAATAATTATCCAAATGTTCCAAAGGTTCCTCATCATCTGACAGTATATCGTTCCAAAGTTTTACAAGTTCTTTTTGTTCTTTTTCGCCTTTTTTTGTTTTTTTTTTTATAAGCCATTTTATTGCAATAATATGTTGCATTTGACTTGTACAATTACCGACTAACGCTGCGGAATAAATACAAACATCGAGCATAGGTACGCCCGTCGCTAAACATGTTAGAACGTGAAATTTTGAGATTTGAAGACCTGGATCCAAGGCCCAAAAGCGGGGCTTCATTTTCAAAATAAAATTTTTACCCATTTTGGATAATAAAGCAAAAAACAATAATTACAACATAATATTTACCAATTGCATTAATTATGTTGTTTGGATGTTTTTTTCTTTTGTGGAGATACATTTTTTATCCATTGTATTTGCCTGAGTATGAGCCTGACGCTACTTGGCACAGAGGAGCTGAAACAACTCATTTCTTATTTGAACTTTTGTTGTGTGAACTTGTGTTGTGAAGTATTTGAACAACTTTTCTGAACTTGTTCCTTCCTTTAACTTCGATGAAGATTGGTCATGAAAATCCTACGATCTGAGACTGTTGTACTTCGGACTATGTTAAAGAAGTGAATTTAAATATCCCCAGTCTCCAAATAATCCAGGATCTGAACAACAACATTCAATAAGTCATTGATGACTTCCATCAAGCCATATGCAGAAATGGCGTATCTCGTCGCTTTCTCTGTGTGTGATGGAGCGTTGTCGTACTGCAAGATCACTTTTCCGTTTTTTGTAGCCAATTCTGGTTGCTTTTCGATCAATGCATACTTCAACATGATCATTTGTTGACGGTAGCGAACGGTATTAACTGTTTCACATGGTATCATGCTCATGGTACACGATACCCCTCTGAGTCCACTAAATGCGCAGCATTGTTTTTTTTTCCAAAGCGATTCGGTCTTTCGGTGGATTTTGATGGTTGTTCTGGGTCAACGCACGATTTTCTGCGTTTTGGGTTTTCGAAATAAATCAATTCCTCGTCATTAGTGACGATCCTCTTCAAAAAGGCTTTCTTTCATGCCGAGAAAGCAAAACTTCGCACACCGTTTTTCACTTTTTCACCTGTCTGTCGTTCAGCTGTTGTAGTACCCATTTTCCTGCTTTTTGAATTTTTCTCATGGCATACAGACGATCACACAAATAGCTCGGCGACCAACATTTAACCTCTCTGCAATTTGTTGTTGAGTTTGCATATCGTCTACTTCCAACAATGCTTGTAATTTGGCATCTTTAAATTTTCTTGGTTGACCTGGGGCGTTCTTTGTCTTTTACCACTTTTGAATCATTTAACACAATGCCCACAAGCATCTTGCGTTGGGGCATTGTCACCGTAACTTTTCGCAAGTATACGACGGCTTTCATTCGCGTTTTTCTTTTCATTGGACAAGAAAAGCAGTACGCACCGCAAAGGCTCTTTATTTGGCTCGAAACTCGACACATTTACCACAGGAAAAGTTAATTTTCGTTAACTCCAAATCGTTTAAACATCAATAGTGATTTGAAATGTAGTTCCATTTGCAGGAAAAGTGATTGCTCTAGCTTTTTGTGATTCTCGTGATCATTAACT
The DNA here is from genome assembly GCA_031761425.1 of Cosmopolites sordidus. NCBI lineage: Eukaryota > Metazoa > Arthropoda > Insecta > Coleoptera > Curculionidae > Cosmopolites > Cosmopolites sordidus. Next base: position 1,454,776 of record JARFXV010000801.1, read on the forward strand.
AACTGGCAAAAGGCAGTACCAACACCGGAAAGTGTTATATTTCACTACTAAGCCAATTGAAAGTTACTATTCAGGCCAAACATTGCGATCTGGCTAAAAAAATGTGTTCTTTTACGAAGTGTCTCCAAATGCACCGATTTCACCGGAATTGGTTCCAAGGAACTAATTTCTCTTCGCGAACCCGAAGAAATGATTTAGTGAGTGAACGGTTTTTAGTTGGTTGGTCTAAATGTGTTGAATTGCAAAAAATCTGAAAATTCTTGTGTTTTTTGTCAAGCACTACTCGCACTAAGTTTAAATGTTTCGAAAGCTTTAGTATCTTCATCGACGTTTTCGACAATTGACTCTTTCCATAGCTTGATTACACCACATGTTGGCCTACACATTTAGAAAATCCAATTAATTCGAGTACTAAAACCGGCCGACCACCAACAGCACTATGCGTTTGTGGATAAAATATTTGTCGATTTTGTCGATTTATTCTGAAGTAAGATGTGATAAGTAAATTTAATTTATATAAAAAAATATTCATTTTTAACAATACTGCCAATGAATAGTTAATAAATCAGCATTTTATTATCATAACTGAATTATTGCATGCATATAATAAACAAAACGTAATAGCTACCTGAAAACAGAAGGAACAATTTAACCTTAATTTTAATATTTACATTAGCATATAATAAGGGTTCAAAGGATCAAGGATAATTGACAATTATTTTGTATTTGAATTGAATGTTTTAAAACGTTTTGAAGAAAAATGCCGTTTTTAATGAGTGATGGTATGTCACCATGATAGTTCCATGAAGAGAGTGTTAGTAATATTGTAAATAATATGTTGAGTATATTCTCTTATTTTTAGAACCAACCATCATTAGATATTAGAATAAAGAATGTTCTATGGAAAATACTCTGGAAGAAAGTTGAAGTTGAGTATATGATACAACTTAAAATTTGCATTTATAGGATTAAAATATCAATTCTCGTGCATATCATAAAAGATTTTCGTTTTTAGAAGCATCTAAATGCTTAGTATACTATTCATTTAAACATCAGCAATTATTGAAGAAGTGTATTGTGAAATGTATATGATGACGTTCATGGACCTATACATAGTACAAAATGCAGTAGAGAAACAGGCGATATTCAATATCAAATTTCATGTGGGTTTCATGTAGGTCCTCTGCCACTCGGGTCCTATATACTTAACGATGTCATCAGTCCATCGTGCTTTCTGTCTCTTCTTCGCGGACGTTTGCGATCAAGCGGTATTCCAGGATTGCCCTGGTCTATTTGTCGTCCAATCGCCTCTCTATATGACCTGCCCATTTCCATTTCAATTGCTTTACTCTTCCAGTGATGTCACAAACTTTCGTTTATTCCCTGATCTATGCGCAGGGTTTTCTGTCTCGTCTTGTAATGCCAAGCATACATCTTTCCATTCCCCTCTGTGTTACCCGAAGTTTTTGAATTGATTGCGATGTGAGTGTCCAGGTTTCACTTCTGTATGTCATAACGGGTAGGACGCACTGATCGAACACTTTTCTATTCAGGCAAAGTCGGAGTCTGCCCTTAAACACCAGATTGAGCCTGCCAAACGCCTGCCAACCACATTTAACACACCATTCCGCCTCACGAGCGGTATCCCACTTCATTGAAATCCTCTGCCCATATATAAAGTCGTCCATATTCTCCAAATCGTTTCCTAAACCTGAAATTCCTTTGCCTTCAGCGAATTTATTGAACATAACTTGACTCTTTTTCTCGTTTATTTTTAAACCAAATGGTTCGTCAGACCTTTACGGCTCTTGTATGCGTCTTTGTAGCTCTTCTGGGTGTTGCGAAAGGAGAACGATATTCATCTGCATTCATTCACATATATTCATATGCAAATCTAAGATGGTTTAAGTTTTAAGCTGAGTAAAGAATAGACGATATTGCGTCACCCTGCCCGTTCACCTCGTTCTACATTAATTCCCACTTCAAGATCTTCAAGGTGAATCGTCGCTGTAGCTCCATCATATATCGATCCTAATAGTTTACATATGTTTTGTCTACCCCCTGGCTAAGCAATGCATCCATTATGGCATGCTTTGAGATGGAGTCAAATGTTTTTTCGATAAAAAACAAACAGAGTGGCATGGTGTATTCGTTGTGCCTTTCTATGGCCTGCTGTAGAACCTGGACGTGGTCCATTGTACTGAATCCACTTCTGAATCCTGCTTATTCTCTTGGTTGTACGTCATTCAATTTTCTTAGTATTCTTGTAGATATTATCTTAGTGAAAACTTTGTAGTAGTTCTTAAAAATCTAACTCTGCTCCTTTTTTATATAAAATTATCACATCTTAATTTTTTCATAAGTCAGGTACTTTTTGTTCTTTGAAGTATTTTGAATATAATTTTGAATAATAAAATGCTTTTAGCATTTCGACAGTTACACTGTCCTTTTCAGGAGCCTTGCCGTGTTTTATCGATTCTATAGCATTTGTTATTTCCTCCGCTAGGATATCTGGCATTTGTTCTTCCGTTGATATTGTTGTCTTTTATTGGTTCTGATCTTCATATAACTGCGAATCAAATTTTCTGACAAACTCTAATATTTGCGTACGTGCCCTGCACACTGTGCCATCCTCGCGCATTAAGGCATAAGTGTGTGTTCTTTTGTTTCTCAGCTTCTGTTTAGCCTTGTTAATTTCTTTGTTTGCTTTTGGGGTTTTTTGCACTAGCTGCATGTTGAACCGGCTGCTAAAAGGACTCCTTGCATTTCTCTCATGTCTGTTGACTCTCATTTCTCTGATCTGACTGTCATGTCTGATGTTTCTCATGTCCGTTGTTTCTTGATTAAATCAATAGTATTAAATCAATAGTATCACTGGAGATTTTTGTCTATTTGAGATATTTTTCTTCTGGTGCTATTGAAGCAGCCGTTTGAAGCACATTGTTGGTGATATCTTTATATTGAACTGATATTTCCATTTCTTCCGGATCTTGTAACACAGCAAAGCGATTCGACAAAGCAATTTCAAAATCGCTGCCCCTCTCCAGCAATTTCCCAGAATCCACTTTGTCCTTCTTTAACCTTACCATTCTTTCGCGCTCTCTTCGACAATTAATCCTAACTTTTGCTCGTACCTTTCGGTGGTCAGTTTCAACATTAAAATTATTAAGGACAGTATAATTGCAGAATACTATTTTATCGTTGGTCATGATGTAATCAATTTCACTTGTGAGTCCAGATGGACTTTTCTATGTCCATTTTCTGCTGATATATTTTTTATAAAATGAATTCATAATATAAAGTTTTTGTCCTTCAGCAAAATCATCCATTCTCTCACCTCTATTGTATCGCTCACCAGTTCCATATGGGCCAGCCATCATCATAAAATTCCTCAATTTTCTCATTCCTATGACTTATAGTTGATGCATAAACTTGGACGATTTGAAGCTTAAAGCCTTTTTATTTAGCTGAATGACGCATTGGGCTACTCGCTTTCATTCACTATTCAGCTTTCGATTGATGGGAATCCAATTCCCCCACTTCCTCCATTCTCAGTACCTCGGGTGTAGAGTACGTGTCCAGTTGGTTCCAGTTTAATTAACTTTTCGCCCTTTCTGCGTGTTTTACAGAGCCCAATAATATCCCAATGTATGTTGTCAAGTTCGATTAACAGTTCTTGCAATCGGGCCTCCCTTTTCATAGACCGTATATTTAACGTAGCAATGTCAAAAGTCCAATAGCAGCCTGATCTAACCCGGTGATTCTTAGCATCCTCTGCCTTGGGGCAAGTCTTTCCGCTGCCATAGGTAGTTGTTCCTTGGCCTCCGGGGAATGAGGGCCGTGTTTGAGATTGTGCTGTCATATTGAAATACCATGTTGAAGGTATGGATCGTAATCTGCCACGCTGATCCAATGCGGGTTGGCAGATTTTGGCTCATGTTGGTCTGAGGCGTCTGTCTTGACTTGTCCGCCAGGGGCGACCCTCCCAGGAACATATACTTCAGACGACATAGCTCAAAGCTTAATTGCCCTACTCAAATCCCTTTACCACGTCAAGGTCTGATACACAAAGGGGTATATTATAATATACCTTAAATAACGAATACATTATTCTATTTACTTCATTTCTAATAACGAATGAAAATTCGTTATTAAATTAAATTAGTTATTCGCAAATAACAAATAAATTTCATATATTCGAAATATAAATATACATATATGCGATGTGAGTGTCCAGGTTTCACTTCCGTATGTCATAACGGGTAGAACGCACTGATCGAAGACTTTTCTTTTCAGGCAAAGTGGGAGTCTGCTTTTAAACACTATGTTGAGCCTACCAAATGCTTGCCAGCCACATTTAACACGCCGTTCCACCTCCCGGGCGGTATTCCCCTCCATTGAAATCCTCTGCCCAAGATATATAAAGCTGTCCACAATCTCTAAATCCCTTCCTAAAACTGAAATTCTTCCGTCCTGAGCGAAGTTATTGAACATAACCTGACCCTTTTTCAGGTTTATTTTCAAGCCAAATGGTTCGCCAGCCCTTTGCAGTTCCTGTATGCGTCTTTGCAGCTCCTCTGGGTCTTGTGAAATGAGAATAATATCATCTGCAAATCTAAGATGGTTTAAGTTTGCACCATTGATCTTTACACCATCCTGTTCCCAATCCAGTTTACGGAATACTTCTTCAAGGCCAGCCGAGAAAAGAATAGGCGATATTGCGTCACCCTGCCGTACACCTCGTTCTATATTAATTCCCACTTCAAGATCATCAAGGTGAATTGTGGCTGTAGCTCCATCACATATCGATTCTAATAGGTTTACATAGGCTCTCTCTACACCTTGGCTAAGCAGTGCATCCATTATCGCATGTTTTGAGATGGAATCAAATGCTTTTTCGTAGTCGATAAAAGCCAAGCACAGTGGCATGGTGTATTCATTGTGCCTTTCTATGACCTGCTGTACAACCTGGATGTGATCCATTGTACTGAAATCACTTCTGAATCCTGCTTGTTCTCCTGGTTGTGAGTCAGTCAGTTTTTTTAATATTCTTTTAGAAATTATCTTAGTAAAAATTTTGTACATCACTGATAGGAGGCTTATTGGACGGTAGTTCTTTAAATCCTCCTGTGCCCCTTTTTTATGTAAAAGGATCACTTCTGCATTTTTCCATAAGTCAGGTACTTTTTGTTCTTTGAGGCATTTTGAGTATAATTTTGCCAGTGTTTTATGTAACGTCCGACCACCAGCTTTTAGCATTTCGATAGTTACAGTATCCTTTCCTGGAGCCTTGCCGTTCTTTATCAATTCTATAGCATTTGTTACTTCCTCCACTAGGATATCTGGCATTTGTTCTTCCGTGGGTATTGCTGTCCCTGACTGGCTCTGATCTTCATATAACTGGGAATAAAACTTTCTGACAATATCTAACATTTGGGTACGCGCCCTGCACACTGTGCCATCCTCACGCTTTAAAGCATATATTTGCGTTCTTTTGTTTCTCAGCTTCTGTTTAGCTTTGTTAATTTCTTTGTTTTCTTCCAGGGTTTTTTGCACTAGCTGCATATTGAATCGGCGCGTGTCCTCTCTGATACGTTTTCTTATAGTTTTGCAGAGCTCAGTGTACTCGACCCTTCCAAAAGGACTACCTGCATTTCTCATTGCTCGCTGTTTCTTCATTAAATCAATGGCCTCACTGGAGATTTTTGTTTGTTTGAGACATTTTTCTTCTGGTGCTATTGAAGCAGCCGTTTGAAGTACATTGTTGGCGATTTCTTTATATTGAACTGATATTTCCACCTCATCTGGATCTTGTAACGCAGCAAACCGATTTGACAAAGCAATTTCAAAATCGCTTCCTCTCTCCAGCAGCTTTCCAGAATCCACCTTGCCCTTCTTTGATCTTACCATTCTTTCGCGCTCTTTTCGAGTCAATCCGAACCCTTGCTTGTACCATTCGGTGGTCACTTCCAACATTAAAATTGTTAAGGACAGTACAATTGGTAAATATTGTTTTATCGTTGGTCATGATGTAGTCAATTTCGCTTGTGAGCCCAGATGGACTTTTCCATGTCCATTTTCTGCTGATATTTTTCTTATAGAATGAATTCATAATATATAATTCTTGTCCTTCAGCAAAATCAACTAATCTGTCACCTCTATTGTCTCGCTCACCAGTTCCATATGGGCCAGTTGCATTTTCGTCTGTTCTTGTTGTTCCAATTCTGGTATTAAAATCACCAATCAGGATTTTGTACCTACATTTCTCTTTGTATAAAATCTGGGCCACATCATCATAAAAGTCCTCAATTTCCTCATCTTTATGGTTTATAGTTGGTGCATAAGCTTGGACGATTTGATGCCTAAACTTTTTATTCAGCTGAATGACGCATTGGGCTAATCGGTCGGATGTACTTTCAAATTTTACCACACTGTCCTTCAGCTTTCGATTGATGATGAATCCAATTCCGCCACATCGGCCATTTTCCGTACCTCGAGTGTAGAGTACGTGTCCAGTTGGTTCCAGTTTGATTAACTCTTCGCCCTTTCTTCGTGTTTCACAGAGCCCAATAATATCCCAATGTATGTTGTCAAGTTCGATTAACAGTTCTTGCAATCGGGCCTCTGTTTTCATAGTCCCTATATTTAACGTTGCAATGTCAAAAGTCCAATGGCAGCCTGATCTAACCCGGTGATTCTTAGCACCCTCTGCCTTAGGGCAGGTCTTTCCGCTGCCGTAGGTAGTTGCCCCTTGGCCTCCGGGGAATGAGGGCCGTGTTTGAAGTTGTACTGTCATATTTCAACATATTGAAATACCATGCTGAAGGTATGGACCGTAATCTGCCACGCTGGTCCAATGCGGGTTGGCAGATTTTGGATCATGTTAGTCTGAGGCCTCCGCCTTGACCTGTCCGCCAGGGGTGACCCTCCCAGGAGCATAGACTCCAGACGGCATAGCTCAAAGTTTCATTGCCCTACTCAAACCCCTTTACCACGTCAAGGTCTGATCCACAAAGGGGTATATATATATATATATATATATATATATATATATATATATATATATATATATATATATATATATGCATATGTGTGTATATATGTATAATATAATATATTATATTTTTTTTATTCTTGAATAAAACAGAATTTGGTTTGATTTCGAAACAGTTTTATTGATAATTAAAGCATGGCTCTCTCAGTGACTCGAGTAATTTCATCCTTTCATTCAGGAATCGATTTTGGATTGTTCTTATAGATCTTAGATAGAACCCCAAAGGAAATAGTCCAACGGTGTCAAATCACATGATCTTGGTAGCCAGTTAACATCACCGTTTCTTGCAATAACTCGTCCACGAAATTTTTCTCTCAATAAATGAATTGTTTCGTTCGCAAACATTTCAGAGTTTCAGCTTCACCAGCAGCATTCTGAAAGAAATACTGCCCAATTACACCTCCTGGCCATAATGTAAACCAAACTATGACTCGTTTAGAATGTAAAGGTTTCTCATAAGTCAATCATGGATTTCCCTCATCCCAAATGTGGCAATTTGTTATTTTTTAATATCGCCACCAATTTCAAAATGTGTTTCATCTGAAAAGATGTTTTTTTGCGAAAAATCATCTGTTTGATATTTGACTCGATTGACAATATTTTGAATGATCCACTGGCTTTAGTTCCAGTGTTATTTAAACCTGAGTCGAAATTCTTTTGAACGTAATGGAAATTACGTTATATGTCTGATAATTAATTGTTATTAAATAATGGAAATTTCTGGGTCTTCAGAAACCCTTTCACGAGCCAAATCAATATGCTTTTGTGAACGACCACTGCGACTATAAATTACTTAATTTTGTTTTAACTTCCACCGAACCAGTTTCTTGAAATTTTTGAACAATTGGATTGATAGTGCTTTCAGATGGATGATTGTGCAAACCGTAAATATCACTTAATTTTCTAAAAACATTTTTCACTGAACGCCCATTTTCATAAAACAATGAAACAATTTTGAAGCGTTGTTGTATCGTGTACGTCTCCATATATATATATATATATATATATATATATATATATATATATATATATATATATATATATATATATATATATATATATATATATATATATATCTTCGAGGCTATTAATCTTAGGGTGGATACTGCTTGATCGCAAACGTCCGCAAAGAAGACCGAAAGCACGATAAACTGATGACATCGTTAAGTACAAAGCTCAGGACTGTGAATGTTGGAAACATGCTGAAGAGGACTTCATCCGTCGAGACGGGCTGATGATGATGATGATTCGGTCAGTTATTATTATTATTTTGTTATTTTGTTAACGTTTCGGTTTATTTATAAACCATCTTATGAACAATTCTACATTATATATCACACAAACAATACAAATTCATATTCAAAAACCTACTAACTATATCTTATTGAAATATTATTTTCCTAATTTTTTTAAATGAAATATAACATTCTTTGTCTAACCTTCACTTGACACAATTTTGAATTTGACATATTTGTTACCTTTATATATTTTTTTTATTATAATCTAACAATTTTGAATTTTTTTTTTATTGATAGAACAAACAAAAAGTAATTTAATTTATAAAATAGCTTGATTAAATTGCCCAAGTTGATATATTGGGCAAACTAAACAATATTTAAAAAACAGAATAAATGAACACAAAAAGACATTAGAAACCTAGAATCAATCGTAACTGCCCTTTCAAAATATACCTTATATAATGGCCACAAACATAATTTTAATAATATAAAAAAATTAGATTTCGAAAAACAATATATAAAAAAAGAAATATAAAAGAAATGATTTATATAAAAACAAACAAATACTATTAATTTCAGGAACGAAACTTATAATTTAAGTTGTGTATATAATGACATCATTAAATAATAATTATTAAAAATTTCGGATGTACATTTTGGTACTGCATAGATAATCTTATTTGTAGTTATCGATATCGCAGTAAAAGTGTTTGGATTAATATGAAGTCTGTAGTAAAGCGCTCATACAGAACAGATTATAGGATATTTCCCTGTAGCATTCTTGCTTGGATATGGTAGATGCTAATTAATTCTTCTTTATACTAAATTTCTGTTGCTTAAATATGAAAGTAATATTCTGTAAAATGATATCTCTAGGAATAATTTTAATTTATACAAGGCTGCCAGACCTTATCGAATGCCTGTGAAACGGTAGGAAAAACAGCAAGAAAATATTATTTCCGTTCAAATGTCCTGTTTATAACTTCCACTACTCTGTGTACTTGTTTAGTAGTTGCGTGTCTCTCACAAAATCTGAACTTGTGCTCTGGGATAAAATAGAACGTATCTAGGAGTGGTTTAATTTTCTTTAATAGCAACTTCTCAAATAATTTCTCAAATAAATTCGAAGTTACATAGCAGTGTGACGTGTTTGTATGACAATACTTTGGCTGACTCGTCAGGGAGTATGATAGGAAATTGTCTACACAAGGTATGATTATCGCATTAAAGATCTGGTTTAGTAGTATCAAAACTCATTTAAGCAATTGCTGTTATAAGGTCTAGTTCTAGGATTTTTTAGGTTCAGGATTTCTGAATGATAATTATAATCTCGAATGTTTTTATATCTTTGATAGGGAGTGCCATTTGGGATGGTGTATAGAGAAATAAAGTGATAGCGATGGTGATTCTTCTTTCGACATTTTTGCTGGGAAGACTGGAAAAAAGTTTTAGCAATTTCAGTTGTTGTCCTTGCCCATGTTCCATCGTGTTTACTGATTAGCGGTATGTGATCTTGTGTTTTAAAAAAAAATACCGCCGCTTTCCAGATGAAGTTATCAGCCGTTTCTGTTGGAGTTTAATTTCTCTAAGTTGTTTTCAATTACTGCATATTTTCATTATTCAATAAATTTTATAGCTTTATATTTATTCTGTTTGATTTGTTCTTAACTTGAGGATCTCTGGTTCTCATCCATGGTTTGTTTAACTTATTTTTTTGGGAGATTGCTTCGTTCCTTCCTGATGAAACCTGATACCTCTTAACCATGATTAACTAGGCCATTAGCATTCCATATAGATAATTTTAAACAATTAGTGATTAATAAAGCTATCAAGCAGTTTTGACAAAATGTGCATCATTGGTTCTTTTTTTTTTATTTGCTCTGCTAATTTCTTTAGTACTTCTGACGAGTATATTAATTACATATGTGACCCCATTTTCAGCATTTCCCACATTAATATATCTACCATTTGTGTCATACAGATTCAATAATTACCTTGTAGTGCTGTAGTTTCTTTAGTAGGTTGATTTCTTTGTTGGTAAACAACAAAAATAATTTAAATTTAGTTTTTTAGGTCAACCCAGTAGAACATTAGTAGAAATCTTGTTATAGACATTTAATATACGGTTAAATTTAGTTTGAAAATAATGAATGCTTTAATTTATTCTTAATTATGTATCAACGAATTTAATCACTTTCCGTTCATTGCATTATTCATACATAAACAAACAACGTGTCTGCATGTGCTTCGTTCCCAGTTTGATTTGTTTCTAAATGTTGCTTTACGTTTTATTAAATCAATTTGTCATTTTGAGAACATTAAAGTGTCATGCCTGATGGAACAAAATCAAATGCATTTTTGCGAAATGACAGATTTTAATTGAACCTTACTTTTATATTTTTGACTTAGCATATAATAACGGCTTAAAAGATCAAGGATAATTAATGGTATAAGTGATAAAAAGTGGATTTAAATTTTAAATTATATTTAACTGCAAGCATTATTGGATAAAGACTCAATTGATACGTTCAAACAATTGGCAGAAACATTGAATATTGCCCACATTATTATTTTGTCACACATACCGCTATTATGCACATAATATTTTGTTTATATAAAACCTTATTTTACAGAAATAATATAATCGTGCTATAGTGAAGATACAAAGCCATGACACTCATGGTTAACATTTTGTTTCGCGTGCATATCTGTAAAAATGGAAAGAAATAACGTGCATTGCCGATTATTAGATAAAATATATTTCGTACCCTTAGTTAGTTACTCTTAGTATGCTATTTCGGTAATATAATAAGGTAGGTATTTCGGTAATAATGTCGATTTTGCTAAGAGATACCGCTACTAATACATTTGTTGGTAGACTAATGACGTCTATGGCATTTGGAGGGTAAACATATGCCATCAAAAGCCAGTTAGTTAATAATTGTCATTGTTTTTCATTCCTTTGAATATGTCAAATTATGTACCAGAGAAAGGAGTTTTGCGGTGAATTTAATAACCTTCTTTCATTTGAAGAACACGGCTGCTGAAATGTATCGATTGTTGGTTGAGGTTTTTAAATAAAAAATAATCAAGGAGCGTCTAGGACTGCCGAAAAAGTTGAGAGATGCAGATTTGCAAGCATTATTGGATAAAGACTCAATTGATACGTTCAAACAATTGGCAGAAACATTGAATATTGCCCACTCCACCATTTACGAACGTTTATACGCATTGGGAAAGATCCAGAAGGAAGAAAAATGGGTTCCATATGAATTGAAGGAAAGCGACATTGAAAGGCGAAAAATCACTTGCGAAATTTTGCTTGCAGATAGAAAAGAAAAGATTTTTTGCATCGAGTTGTGACAGGTGATGAAAAATGGATCTATTTTGGCAACTCAAAGTGCAAAACATTATTGGTAGATCCAGGCCAACCTTCAACATCACAATCAGTGCGCAATATACATGGAAAGAAGGCTTTTCTGCGTATTTGGTGGGATAGTTAGGGAGCTGTGTATTACGAACTGCTGAAACGATTACCGGCGATCGATACCGACAATAATTGATAAAATTGAACCGAGCATTGAAGGAAAAATGACCATAATATGCCCAAAGACACGATAAAGTCATTTTTCAACATGACAATGCTCGGGCCCATGTTGCAAAACGGGTAAAAAACTATTTGGGAAGTCCTACGTCCTACTCCACCCGCCGTGTTCACCAGACTTAGCTCCTTCAGACTACCACTTATTTCGATTTATGCAGCACGGTCTTTCAGAACAACACTTACATTTTTACGAAGAAGTGAACATTTGACTTGATGAGATTGTTAGCCTCAAAAAACCAAAAGTACTTATGGCGCGGAATTAATTCTGACAGAAAATTAGGAAAAAGTAATAGCTAACAATGGCCAATACTTTGATTATTAAGGTAATTTATTTTGTTTTGGAAATAAATGCTTAAATTTTGCGAAATATTTGCACGCTGTCGTAAGCATTGTGAAGATTTCAAGATTATGGGCGAGTTGTTTGTCAGTTGCGTTATAATATATGTTGTCGGTGCATGAGCGGCCTGCATGAAACCCACTTTGTTCTTCTATCTCGTCTAGATCTTGTTTTATTCTAACCTTTAAAATATTCGCGTATATTCTACCAATAGAGTCAACATAGTTATTCTTCGATAACTCGTGCATTTGTCCTTTTCCTTTCTTAAAAACTAAGCACTCGCTCAATAGTTGCGCCAGTAACTTAAACAAGCATGTTTATATAAATATAACTCTGTTAAGTTATAAAATAACGAAATCTAAAACCTACATATATCCATCGGTCAAACCGCTATACAGCTAAAATTGGAACGCCTGAATTGGAAGTCACCAAAGAATTACGACAAGTTTCCTCAGTGTTTATCAAATTATTCCTGAACGGCATGTTAAGATAGCCTTAACATGTCGTTAAGGCTAACTTCTCCATAGGGAGAAGAAAGTGTGGAAAAATGGGAGTTAAAATATATGAAGACGATGTCTGTGAAATGCTGCGAAATATACATGCTGCGAAAGTTAATCGAAGAATATAGAAAGGGAGGATTGAATACGTTGCAGTTGGTGGAGAGGTAAGATACTTAAATTTAAAAAACGGATGTAGTATGAAGAAGTGCCAAAACTTTAATTACCTTGAAACAATTATGTCCAATAAAGACTGAAGTGAAGTGGAAATAAGACATACGAGTTGGAAAAAGCAGAATAATAATACGGTAGCTACACTACCGTATTACTATGGGGTAGAAATATAACAAAAAACATCGAAAACGAAAGTTATATAAAGCTATAATGAAAGCATACCACTATGGGAAAAATCTGACAGAAATGCACAGAGATTGAGGGCTATGGAAATTGATTTTTGGGACCGTATCTATGGTAAGACTCTTACGGATAAACTCAGAAGCAAAAAGAAATATAAGAAGAATTGGAAGTACCCTTTGACATAAACACTATAGAATCAAAATGCCTAAGCTGGTATGGCCAGACGAAAAGGGTAGAGACGGCATTGTGGCCCTCAAAGGTATGGTACTGGACTTTGACACAGCAAAAAAAAAAGACCATGATTATCATGAGATCGATATATTGAATTAATCCAATCTCAGGCTGTGTACGAAGCGTGTGAATAAAGCATTGAAAGTGGTGGTGAGCATTCGATCTGGGGACACTGTTGGTTTCCCCTTTAGAGATGTGATAGGCCAACATCTCACCCATTTTCACTACGGGTTTAAACTGCCTAGAGTCGACTTGATAGCTCGTAACAATTCTTTTTGTTAACCTTCGATTCATCAATTTTTTTTGTAAACTTTTTGTTTGTTACTTGTATACATATACTTAAGTTTTCTATTTTATATCAATAGTGACTGCTAGTCGAAAATTTCTAGAAGGAATTTTACTTGGCGACTCGACAATATAAAACGTAATTAAAATATGGGTCCACCAAAACTTATATATCTCCAGATGAAGTAGCATTTCATATATTGATGTTCCCTATATTCCTCTATGCTGCAGAATCATTGACTATTTGAAAAGCGGACATACGCAGAATAGATGAACAGGGAACAGCAATACTGATGTATTGCTGGCGAAAAATGCTTCATATGCTATGGACAGCTGGTCCTACGAATGCATCTCTTCTTAAATGTCACTCGCCAAAACAATGACTTGTGGAGACAATATTCACCAGAACATTCCAATTTTTCAGACGCATAACTAGACGAAATGACAAACTGAATGGGTGAGCGCATGAGATTCGCTCAAAATAGGGAGAAGTGGCGAAAGATGATAAGAGATTGAATGTTGATGAGAGATCGTGTACAGCGAGACTTTATAGTTTTGAAGGCGAGTATTTAGATTCAGTTAAATATATTCACTGTTTGAATTTTTTTGAATGTATTCTCTTATTTTTTCTTTTGAATATTAGATCATGTTGGCACGACATGATCTATGAAGACTTTCCTTTAACCAGCATTGAAAGTAGTAGTGTTTATCTAATTTTGTAATAACTATTTCCGACTTTTTTTAATTAGCTGCTTCAATAAATCACGCCTGAAAAATTCGTATAATTACATTGTTTTTTTATGTTAAAAGTATAGCACGAAAAGCATTGGAACGCTGGCTATTTAGCATTATATTTTGATTTATGCATTCAATTATGACATGTAGAAAAAAAACGGATCGGCATGTAAATGGACGCCGATTGACGTCAATGAAAGCCAGAGTCTCACGTTCCGGCAACATAGAACGAGTCTTTAGACTTTCTATTTTTGTTTCACCGTCGACGAACGTCTTATACCGATAATGAATAGAATATTTGATTTGAGCGTAATGGCGACGACAGTTACTGGAATTTCGTTGCTTTTTCACGCGAAACGGTAATGCGCTAACTTCGAATTCATTCGGCAGATGGCGTTAGTTAATTCGCTTTTCGAGTTTCGTTGGTAAATATTGAAAACGCAGCGACAGGATGCCGAACAAATGGTATTCTCCCAGGAAACACCTCGAGGTGAGTGGAAGTCGAACATTCTGTTAGTTATGCGCATGTTTAACTGGTAATATGGCTCTAAATAAACGAATATATATATATATATATATATATATATATATATATATATATATATATATATATATATATATATATATATATATATGTATATATAGGGTATCCCGAAACTAAACGTTAAGCGGGTGCCGGGCGAAAGTCCAGGTATACCAGTTCTGTCAAAAGTAAGAAAAAAAAAATCCATGTCACCGTGTTAAGTGATAATAGGCATATTTTTGAAAAACTTGAAATTCGACATAGTTTAAAAACCATCACTCAAAATTCTTCTTTAAATAAATTATAAGTTTCAGTAGCGGTTTTTCCAAGTTTCAAGTGAAATTTCACAACAATTCGTTGCTTTTTTCCGGCGAAACAAAAATACAACTCTAATGGGAATGAAGGCTACGGTTATACGGATTTATTTATAGAAGCTCGAGGTATTGCATTCGAAAAAGAAGGCTTTACGCTAAACAGCTGTTGGTCGGTGGTGGTGTTGGTCGGTGGCTTTACGCTAAACAGCTGTTGGCGCAAGCGTACTTCTTCTGTAGCAGCGTCAGTCTCGTTATTTAATAGCCACACCTCGTATGTGAGAAGACGTATTATTGAAGACTTTGATCCACGTAACACTTTAGGAACAGTGAAACATGGTGGTAACAGCAAAATATGACAAAAGAAATTTACTTAGGAATATTAGAGAAAATTATGCTAACACAGAAAAACATGCCTTGGCGGTGTGTCTACCAAAAAGACAACCAGGAAGTGCACCTTTTACTTTTTTTATGATTTGTAATAAAAATTAATCTTATTTTTTTTTTTCATCAACGTATAATTTTGAATAAAGTAATTGTTTATATTCAAACTAGTATTATGTATGTCTTTTAAATTCTTGGTACATTTATATTGGAAAATTAATAGAAACGATTTAAAAATGAGTTTAAATAAAATATATTTATAAAGTTGAGCCACTCGAATTTTATTTTCCATCAGCACTGTATTTCTGTATTCGTCTTATATTTGGTTTTCAAATTTTTGAATTATTATGTTTTCTGCAGCAAAAAAACGTTCACTATTCGTGAACAGGCAAATAATTCTTAGTACGTTTGTGGTAAGTATTATTAGGTCCTTAACTAAGTTATTAACCTTTTTTTGACTACCTCTAACATGAAAAAAGCAACAAACACTTAATCGTCGTCCCTCATTTTCATCACCTTTCAGCTAATTGTCGAATCTCAGCTTGCGGGCTCAGCGAAAAAAAGTTTGGTGATTTTGATGTGAAAAAGTCATTGAAGCTTGTTCCGACTTCCTTAAGAGATATGAAGCGGCTATCAACCAGGTGATGTTGCTGTGATCGGAAGAAATGAACATCCGCCGAACCTAAGTTTGGAAAATTGGGCCGGATGCGATAAAATCTCCCAGCCCTATTTGGTGATCGTTTTCACAGCCATTTTTGCTGTAGGTAGTCATGCATCCTGAAGTAAAATAATTTTCCTTCTTCCCTGTCAGTAGTCAGTTTTTTTTCCTCCACACCGTCAATAACACGAATCAGTTACTGCTGGTAACGGTCAGTAATGACCGTTTAGCCAGATTGGGAGAACTAATCATGCACAACGTCCAGCTGATTCCACTATATATACAGCAACACCTTGGAGTAGATATGTGGTTTTGCGGAACTAGTTAATGGATCACCAGGATTAACCCACGATTTTGCCTTTCCTCGTAGTGGATTCACATCTTGTTATAAGTCACAATCTGATGCAGGAAATTCTTTTTCTTGAATCTGGAGAATTATGTATTATTCCCAGTAGTGAATTTATAAAAGACCGAACGGTTCTCCTTTTGAATTTTCCCTAGTTCGTGTATCATTTAGAAATGGCTTGCGATGTTACTCCGACTTCCTTCCCTAGCTGTATAAGTGAACGACAAAGATTTTCTTCTGTCGTTTACATCATTTCTAAGTCAAAATTTCCATTTTAGATTTGTTTAACTACTTCTTACAAAGACTATAAGAAACAGCATTGTCTCCCAAATGTGTACAAATTGTGTCCTGAGCTCCGACAGAATTTTTTTAGTTGAAAGACGAAAAGAAGGCGGTGACAAAAATGTTGATTTTTGGACGATATCTACAACTAACTTTTCAGGATATATATTCGGGACTTTTTAAAATCACTGTAAGCTGGAAAAAACTCTGATTCGAATAGATTCTGCAGTGGATGAATGCAGAGATCGAGAATTAAGTTTGACGTAGTAGTAGACGACCTAATCATATATTATTAGTAAAGCTACTGATCGAAGCCGAACCAATTAATATCGATACCGTTACATTTAAAAAAGCAGTGAAATAGTCGTGAATATGATCGTACCGAAGATCCAGATGGAATTCCAGCAACATTGATTAAATATGGGCCAAAACAAACTTTTTGAAGAAATTACTTGGGGAATAAATTAATATCTAAATAGTGTTCCTGTCCCAAGAGAGTGAAAGATGGCATATATCTCATCTATTCATTAAAAAGAAAATTAATTGAACTGATTTATGGAAGAACTGTTTTAGAGTTAATTGACTTTGAATATAGAGGCAAAGAAGAAAACGAACATTTCATGTTGGAAAAACATGCACCGATAACGTCTTTTGTCTAATTCAAGTCATTTGTCACAGTCACTTTTGTCTAAAACACTCTCACACACATCAACAGAGAGCCTGGAATAAAAATTGTGGAAAATCTTAGAGGAAACTAATATCACTATACGCTAATACAATCATTTAACAACCTATACTACGGCTCAGAATCTGGAATCAAGATTGACTCTTAATGCCTTATCAGAAAAATTTCTCGTAAATAATGGTTTACGATAAGGATGCTGTTTGTCGCCCATATTATTTAAAATATGCATAGTTAAATCGCTGATTCGATGAAAATACAATTTCTATTCAATTATTCTAAACAATTCAATCAATTATTTGAAAGGAGCAACTAATATTTGCCAAATATGCTTTAAACATATTTGTTTAAAATGTTAATTCTTATCATTTGTTTTCTATTGGTGATTTAATAACTTTGCAATATTTTTCTTCAGTACCCTTAGGATTTTGACCCTTGTTGTAATGAACTTTTTTCTTTAAAATTACATCGATCGTTGACAAGAATCGTTAAATAAATTTACGAAAGTACTTCCCCTTACACCTTGTATATAATATATGTTACGTATTATGTGATATTGTGTTTTACAGCTGTATTATTTTGTCTTGACATTTGAGAATTTGAATAACTTTTTTTCAAAATGGTGTTATATTTATAAAAATACGAGATAGATTATCGAACTGCCATTTCAGCGTCGAGATGTCACTGTTTAGTGTTGTTTATGAGATGGAAGAGTCAAAGTATGACCGGTATATTTACTAGGATGTGCTTTGCAATGCAATTATTGTTTAAATACTGCAATATTGCAATAATAACCAATTCCTTGTAAACAGAATTGATACCGCACCAATATGGCTACAAAGATTCTCGATATATATATATATATATATATATATATATATATATATATATATATATATATATATATATATATATATATATATATATATATATATAAATATATAAATATATATAAAGATTCAGAGAACGGGATTCTCTGATTCAAAATCTTGTGTGTAAAAATAAAGTAATAAGACTGAACACATTTGGCTTCTCCTTTGGTGTTCAGTGCATTTTGAACTCTCTAGAGTCACTTGGTAGACCGTAGCAATTATTTTCGTGAATCGGATTTTTCTTGTCTATTTTGAAAATGAATGGCAACAATTTTGAACAACAGTGTGCTATCAACTAGTCAACAATAATGAGATGTTCCAAAAAATGAGTGTCAATCCGCTCTAATAACTTAGGACATGTTTTTATGTTTCATTTTAAAAGTTTTAACAAAAAAATTAAATAATAAGTTTTAATAAGTTTAAATAATAAGTTTTTTATGTTAGAAGATTTTAACACTTTTAGCAATCACATTGGATGATTCGATCAATATATCGACCACAAAAATATAATCTAGTTCATACTTAAATTTTTATTTAATTGGTAGAAACCTCTTAAAGATATTAAAAGTTACAGATTTACTAACCCCAGGCAATAATGCTGTTAATAGAATTGTTTTTATAGATTAAACACATAAGTTGATAAGGGTGTGTCGTTATATTGAATAAACTTAATCAAAATTGATTTTTTATTGTATTTTTTATTTTATTAAAAATATAAATGGTATGATAATTTGTATCAAATTTAGTTAATTAGAAATTATTTCAGGAGATTTTAATCAGCCCAGAGCTTAAATCCTTTGTTATGTTTTTGCTTTAAATATTAATTATATTTTCAATTCATTGTTAATAAAAAAAAGTGATTATTTTCATCTAATTAATTTACATATGATTCATTGGTTGAATTTTTTGGTCAGTTTCAAAACAGATTAAAATGAAGTCGTCATTTTAAGAATTATAGGATGGAGGCCTCTTGTGGATACCATCATTCCATCTTGTTTTGTTATTTCTTGCAAAAGCTTTTTCACCATTGGTATTCATTTAATAACTACTTCAGTCCATATTTTATTGATTTTGTTAGCTATGTCATGTTTTGTGGCAAGTTTTGTTTTGACGCATTTTTTTCCGTAATATTTGTGACAGTTTAAATTTGGCTGTTGTGTAGTGCACACGTATAAGTTTTGTTATGTTATATTGAAAATAACAATGTTTAAAATAATTTTAAAATAATTTGTTATATTTAAAAAATAATTTAATTAATGCAATTCAACGTAAATTTAGGCGAAAATATCTTAATCGTTCAGCGCATCATAAAGTGACAATTTATACCAGGATTTTAAATGATACACTTTGCTCTACATATGTTTCGCCTTGTTATGGCTTTCTCAAGAGTAGTTTGAACTAATACTATAATAAAATTAAATAACTAAAAATAATTCAAATCTGTAACAAACGTTTGAAACATTAAAAGATTACAAGTGTATATATATATATATATATATATATATATATATATATATATATATATATATATATATATATATATATATATATATATATATATATATATATATATATATATATATATATATATATATATATATATATATATATATATATATATATATATATATATATATATATATATATATATATATATATATATATATATATATATATATATATATATATATATATATATATATATATATATATATATATATATAAATGTGTTTTAAAAAATAATAGTATTCCTAATACCATCGAAAAAATCAGCAAAAATAAAAAAAAATTAAATGAAGTGTTTTATTCAAACTATCATATCTAGGCGA